>VZTV01034913.1:0-27121 GCA_013400875.1 Anhinga rufa
CTTAATGATTCCATGATTCTATAATGCATTTTATTCCACTGTTCAAAAAGCAGCGTGGTTAAATACTGCACCACCATTGAGAAGCTGTCTCTTCCTGATATTAACATGTAATATATCTAAAGAGATCCCATATGTGGTGCACTGGACTTCTAAAAATACTTAATTTTAGCCCACTATTATCCTTGAAAAAGAATTGGGTTAGTAGGGCAGACTTGCAGAAATTATATTTTTCTTTCAGAACAGTTTGGTATGACATATATAGTTTTCAATTTAAAAAGTTAGAGATAAATATTATTACAGTATAGCAGGTATTTTTAAATGTTATAGAAGGAAAGCATAGATAAAATGAGGCATACGGTCAAGTACATGAAAAGAGTTTTCTCTTCCCTTCTCAACCTGGTTTGCAAGAGTACAAACAGTAAGTGACATAAAACCATAACTCTACACTAAGTGCATATAAAATACATACACTGAAACACTACTTTTTTTTTAGCCAGTAACACAAATATTTGGTAACTGAAGATGGAGCATGTATACAAACTCTGCTGAAATAAAACTTTTTTTTTTATCCTTTCAATTTTTTTTCCTCACTTGTACTTCCTAAGTATCTGGAATTTTTTGTTTGGGTTGAGTTCTTCTTAATTTCACACCTTTTCTTTGCCATCTTACAGCTTTAGTTCAAAGCTGATGTCTTAGACACAAAATTGAACCAGCTGCCAATCTGGAAAACAAATAATCTGAGAAATGGAAAAGGTTTCATATTAAGTCCTTTAGAGAAAAAAAAAAATATACTAAGTATCACTAGTACCATTTCACATTCTTCAAGGGACAGATCTCAGATAAATGCTTTCCAGCTTTGGATTTCCAAGTTAGAAAAGGAGGTCAGCATTCATCTCAGTCAAATGGCTATGACAGCTCAAAGACTCAGCCACACTTCAGAGGCAGAAATGGCCAGCTGAGGTCACATCCATGTCTCTGACAGTAGCTGTGTATGGGATAGAAAGGCTATAGGAACAATACTAAAATTTAAGAAAATTGCAGATTTCTAGTTTCTGTTAAGATGTCTTAAGCAATATGCTATTTTAAAAAAATTATGTAAACATAACTATGATCTTCAGTTCCTAGACTGGACAGTTAATTTAAATTCTCGGTGCTACATACATCTTTTGCAGGTATTATATGACAAGAAACAGTCTAAGCCTATTATCTTAGCAAGTATTCCATAAGATGAAATATATAGCAGTACCACGTGAGAGAAAAGTAGTGATAACCATTACCTATCTTAACTGCTTAAATATACCAACGTTGTCATCAAAAAAGGCAACAGCTGAATAAATAAACTATTATTTATTAAATATTTCTAAAATAGTGAAAAGCTGTAAAAAGCTAAATATAGAATTCTGCTAAAAACGTATGTACTTCACACATATTTCTTTAGTATTTTAGTTTACTGCTTGGCTAAGCTTTCATCATTGGAATACATCTGTTCTGTCAGGCACCCAGTAGCAAATGGTTTACTCACAGGGATTTGTGCTTGCTGCTTAGGCGGAGCTGTCAGCCAAAACTTAAGTGCCTGCTAAGACTGAATGTATTGTTTTACTTGTCCTTTATCTTCCATTTTAAGTATCTACAGCAAGAACATGTTTACAATTACATGCAGTACGAAGGCGTAAAGCTTTGTATAACTAAATTATTGGTATAGGGTAATTTTTCTAATAAAATGGCATATATTAAACTCCCTAAACTTGTAATACACATTACAAGCAACTGGCAACCATCAAAATCAGTATAACAAGACTTCCTATTTTTGCTTTTCTTGTTGACGCAGGTTAGCAGAAGTTTTCACAAATATTTTAACTAAAAGAGGTAATTTTCTAATAACTATCTTCTTGATTTCACTAATACGTCTAATTCCTGTACCCACTCTGCTAGACAAAGTACCTCTGTACAAAGTACCATAGCCTTCTTATGTCCCACATACAAAAATTAAACAGCTCTGCCACCAAGGGCAAGTGGTCCTACGACTCACCAGATATTTTCAGCCGACACAGGCAAGCACTAATGCTCCGGGTATGAATCTAGAAAGCTGTACTTTGACTACTACACCCAAATGTGGTCACCCATACTGGAGGATGCTAGTTCAGTTTGCAACCCAACGCTGAGAAGCGACTGAGACCCCCACTGCCCCACAGCAGGCAGCCACGCAGCGCAGCTGGGCACAGGGAACGCCAGCCCGATGGGCAGCAGAACACTGCTGCTGCCCTCCAGTCCTACGCCGTCCGACACCACGCACAGCTGGCATCGTGGCGGTGGTAACAGCACACCACCCACCTCCAACGTCTTCCTACCGGTACCATAGAACAGTAATTCAAACTGCAGGTCTCTGGCATGTTTAACTACCTTTGGAAAGAATTAACAGTCCTTCAAGTATTATTTCAGCTAAATGATGCACTACAGTAGCTACCATAACACTCACTGCCCTTCCAGTACTTCAGGCATTTTCAGAGGGTGACAGGTTAACACGTACCACCTGAGCCACCACAGCTGTCCACTGGAGACTTTAGGTCACCTTGCACGAGCACTTGTACGAGCAGTTACCATAATTTAGCTGACATGCAGTCACTTATTGCATCTCAATCTGTAGAGTGCGGTAGATGCACATTCACAGTAAAAACAACTATCCTGTTTTGTAGCCCAGTCTGCTACTGGGTGAGATAATAAGTATTTCTATATGCAGCTTAAGTCAATATTAAATCATCACTCTCCAACTTATCACCAGAGCAACTCATCAGTAAGCTACAATTTTTTTTCATATTTGAACATCAGCAAATTGCATAAAACCCCAAAATTCCTTAATGCTCCTGGCATTCAAAAGCTTTCATGGAATTTCAGAAAGTCTTACAGTCTGGGTAAACAGAAAACTAAAATACCAATACTGGAGCTTTAACAAGAAACTTAGGAAGTTTCACTCATTTTTGATATAGACATGCAAAAAATAAGCATTTCTAAATTTCTGTGGACTCAAGACAAATGATAACACACCCTGTAATTTTAAACGAACAGATGATGCTGTCCGAGGACTGCAGGAAATGCATAGTATTCAGCATCAGAGACTTGGAATGATGTCTTACATATCTCAAGATAAGTGCTTTTGATCACCCACTCGCTAAGCTAAACATCTTAATTAGCCTTATTAAATGATATATTGACTGGAAATATTGTGACTCTTTAGAGGTTTGAGTAGGGACCCCTACACTGATTCCTGAAGTCATTTGGCAAAACTGCAACCTAGAAAATACGCAACACATATGGCATAGGCATCAAAGGTAGTATGTCCACCTCAACTGCTAATGAAACTACTTATAAGCGTGATTCTTACTGTATTTACACTCCCAGGACTGCCTGAAGACCTGAAGTAAGCCAGTAAGAAACTGTACAAACCAGAAGGGAACACATCAATGGAAACTCTTCTCTAAAATGTAGGTACAGTCAAAAAAGCAAATCTGAATTCTTCTGTGAAGAAAACATGAAAAAATCCTGAAAATGTGCTGATGTTATAGGCCAATGGTTCCATTCTTGTTTTTTTCTTTTTTTTTTTTTTTTTTTGCCTTCCTTCCAACCCTAACTCCCCAGCATTAGCAGAAACAAAAGATAAGAAAAAATAAGTTAATTTCCTAAGACAATTCTAAAGTAAGGGCATCGCAAAGTTCAATCAAATAGTAAAGACAGAGGAGGAGACACTTAATGAGACCATTTTAAAAACAGGAGTTCAAACCTAACCAGTCCATTCTCAAGTTCTGGAATTAAGGTCACAAGATATCATTACAGTCTGAAACACAGTAAAATAAAAACCAAATCTTTATATGTAATTATTTGTAATATAGCAAATAGAAACTCTACAGCTAGATTAAAGATTTAATACAGTAAGAACGAACTGTAATGCCTAAACCAATCACAGCATGGACCAATTTCTAACCAAAGGAGATGCCTTCATCCTGCAACAGAGATGGGTACACTTCCTGCGAATGTTCAGCATCAGCAGCTGTCAGGTGACCTGATGACTGATACTTCATCTAACACAGCAAGTAGTTCCTAGCTAGCTACTAATGACAGAATTAATCATCATTTCTTCTAAATTGTTAGGATAAATGGACTATTAATATCTGTGCCCAAAGCATTTTAGCCCTTTAGTTGGTTTGTTTTCAAATTTCAGTAAGTATAATATTAGTGTAAACAAACAAACCAATAAATAAATTACTGTGATTCCTTCCCTCCTCCTGCCCTGAAAGCACATACCGATTTCTAAAGGCAATTTTTCAGAGCTTATAATTGGCCGTGAAAGTTTTGGTGATATCATATATTGCAATATATGCAAGCAATTTCAAATATATCTTTTGGAAATGCTGAAACATTCGATATGTCATACGAACAAAATGAAGCTAGTTTCTGTAAGGATAATTTTACCCAAATCAACTCACTGTGAACAGTCTTGTCAGGATAAACTTGCTGCTGCATGCCATGGAATGCCCCAAGCGTGGGGGCGGCACACAGTTTGGAAGTGCCTTGCATGTTACTGCTCCTCGAACAGAACAAAGTTACACAGCTTAACACAACAGTGTAATGGCTTTCAAGCAAAACTACGTGCTCCGTTTACTCTCTTTATAAGCATTCTCCCATTTTATGACCAACTCATAGAAAGTTTACAGTGTTCCAGAGTGCAATATTTTACTGAACCACTTTGGAATATTTTCTACTACTACAGAAAGTGCATGTTATATTTCAGTTGGCATTGGGAAGATTATCTGCTACATAAAGCAGAGAAAATAAACCATCCTAGTAGTTATGAAATACATTTAATTTTACAAAACTCAGAAGACTTCAGATAGGCACATTATTACTCAAACTGTTCAGTACTTGAAGTGTTAAATTTTTTTTCATTATTTACCGTACCACCAAAAGGGCTTGCGTTCTGATGAAGTCTAGTGCGCTATTTATCTACCTCTCTTTTGTTAAAGTGCTTGTGACAAGCTGCTATTATGAGTGCAGTATTTTACAATGAAATCAGTATGAGCATTTTGGTTCCCGATCTACACACAATAGATAACTCACGAAAATAATCAGTTGACTGTGAGAGTCAACTCCCATCTGAGACGTTAGGCAATACATTTTACAAGTGAGTCTGACTACTGACCCTTGATACATATTGATATCTACCTGTATCAGCACCGACTCCAACACACCTGGCAGCCCAGAACTGAATGCAACTGAATCAGAAACACTACAGATGGGAAGTTGCTGCAGTGCTGTATCTGCTTGCACGGGAGGCTGAACAGCCCAGTGGCTTCTTCATAGAAACCTGTGCATGTTATAGCATGAAATGAAAGTAAGAAGATACAACTGAAACCTCACATTGTTTCTCCCACTATATTATCTTCCATCTTGTAGTGTATAACATCGGAAAAAATATTTAATACTTATATGTAACACTAATCATGTATCATTTCAAGCTCTTAAGAGATTTGAAAGTGTATGCAACACCATGAAAAATCTTAGAAGTGCTGAGCACAATACCCATTTATAAAAATAATTATGAGAAGAAATAGTTTTAAACAGGCAAGTAACCTACAGGTACACAACAATAAAGCTGTATTGGAATCCAGGGCTGCAGCTGATCTAGTGCTTCCTTCTCCACCCATTATACTACAATTGCTTAGGATCTGCGGATCTGCCCTCGTTCTCATCTTTCGCACTCCTCTTAAGAGAGCAAAACAGCCAACTACTCCTGTGTGTGGCTTGCACTTAAATATAGCTGTAATGCAGGTGGGCAACAGACTAACAAACCTAAACTACAAGTACCTTCTGTTTGTTTTCCTTTGTTCACATGTACAAAGCAATACAGTTTTTTCTTAAGAACTATCAGTAACAGAATGAACCACACTTCTGAAGTGAGAGTCTCTCTCAGATGCACTCAAGTAGGTGACAGTCTGATCACTGGTGCCTACCTCCAGATGGATTTGTCCAGGTGGACCTCTGCACAGCCTGCACTCCATACCATGCTAGTGTTTGGGCTCACGGCCACAAAGATCGGCTGAGAAGCTACATGTACTAGCTGCAGAGAAGTTTAAGCTGGTTTAAGGTACTGATGTCGCATTTTCGCCGTCCCTCGCCAGCTGCTACCACGACTTCCCTTGGGCTGGCAATTGTGCAACTGGGTGATGAGCAGCCTCAGAGGGATGACTTGACTGACACCCACAACAGCTTGACGCCTGAGCTGCAACTCCCAAGACAGGCATATGCTGCCGCAAGAGTACCTGTGACTTCATGTCGGCATCTGTTTTGCAAAGCAGCACCACCTCCAGGCCAAGGCCGCTTGCAGGAATCCACTTCAGAAGTGGGTAATATCAGAGGCATTGCTACAACCACCAAGGCCAACAAAACCTTCAGCTGGACCTCTGAAATGAAATGCTCCCGAATGTTTTAACCACATTAAAGGAGATTAAAGCACTATCTTTGAATCAAAGCACTGTTGATTTCCTCAGGGACAGAAAAGTTGAACAAAGGATAAAAATAAAAAGGTGTACACATCTTATGGTTTAGTTTTGCTTGCTTTTTTAGTTTTTGTCATTGTTTTGGTTTAGAGCTTTTTTAATTTAAGAGGATCAGACAATTCTTGTATCTGGCTAGCAGAAACATCATCTTGCTCTCTAAATGCTTAGCTTCTCTGTGTTTCTGGGAGCAGGCTGTTAGCTGTCTGTGACCAATCTCTCAACACAGCATTTAGTTTCCAAGCTTTTTCTCAGTGCCGTCTTCCTGTTTATTTAATTTCTTGTCAGCCTTAGCAAAACATTTACATCACCTAGTTTGGGGAAACACACGTACCTTTTTATGGCTTTGAACAAGTCTTCTAACTACACTGGAAGCAAATGGTTGTGAAGCAATGAAAACAGCTAATTCAAATACAGATTTTTTTTTTCCCCCAGCTTCTCACACATCTCTTAAAAGGAATAGCCACATTAAAGAATAAGTAAAAAAATTAACCAAGGACATGCACATCTCAGAACATATTCTCCAAACCAAGTTTTAATCCCATGTCTCTCAGAAAAAAAAAGTAATGCAGCATAGCATTCTTATCTATACAGGACCAGACTCAGCTGGGGTAAGAAAATTCAGAAAAACAAGAACAGTGGTCAGAATACAGAGGTGTCTGTAACAACTAAGAATATAATTAGGCTTTAATTTTAAATGCGTATAATATTTTATTAATAACTACAGAAAATTTATGGCCCAGAAAACAGGAGCTTGTAGAGTTTATGTAGATTAACAAATGTACTCATACCAAAGCATACTACAAACCAACTTATGTGCTGGTATTTTCTCCCCCTAAACTTTCATCATCTTTTTTTATACAAATAAACATCATTTAGCCATAAGGAAGCAACCAAAAGAAGAAATGACTCCATGATGGTATAAATTATGTTTTCCACCTTGGTAAATGATAGTACTTGATAGATGTATAGGATCTATCTTATTCTGTAGATACTGGTAACTGTACATTATTTAAAAAACTACACAATATTTGTGGGATAAGCTAACTCTGGTGTTCTTTGTATGTGAAATGCTTTGGACCTGGGATGCAGAAAAACCTTCTCCTTTGTATCACTTAGTCAAATTCACTCAAAATGAACATTCAAGACTGAATGAAAGGTGGCTGGAGGCATAAAATAACTTAGGTTTTCTATTTATTCTTCCATAGAAATTTAACTTTTTTAGCTTTCAAACCAAAATCTGAGCAACAGCTAGAGAAATATGTGGATCTAGAGGGAAGACAGGCAAGCATGAAGGGTATAAAATAGTCATCTTGTCCAAGGAATATTTTTGAATATTTCAAATTTTCTTAAACAAAAGTTCTCATGCTATTAACAATACTGCCAAATGACAACTCAGGTCAAGTAGTGTGATGTATAAAAACCAGCTGTGTTAGCTGGTACACTGGGTTTTTTATATTTATTTTAAAATAATTGGCTCCTCTTTCTTAAGTTTTTTTGCAGGAAGACCTTTCCATTTAACTTGCAGAAATATTTAATTATGGCCACAGGAGGAAACATTTCAGAATTATACTCAAGTTAATTGCTGAAAGAATATAGAAACAAACAGTATTTAAGGCAAGAAATTATTCTGTAACCGGAAATGCAGGTATAAATGTTTCCTAAGAGAACACACTGTTATCAAGGCTTTCAGAATCAAAAGCTACCAAACATTTAATATGGTTGAGTAGAATGAGTGCCCAAACACATTTAGAGTTAAAAAGTTTGCTACAGAATAAAAATCAGATTACTAGTTAAAGCTGAAATATTAACAAAATGCTTTGCTATAGTTATTGTCATTGTATGGAAAATATATTAGGTATGTTTCACACTATTTAAATATGCTAATAATACACTTATAGCAAGATGTTCCCTGAAAACAAATGTAACAACAGAAAGTATTTCAGAAAAGCTGGATGATATCAGATAGTTAATTCCAGGAAAAAAAAACTGTATTACTGCATTTAACTAGAACTGTTTCTTTGATACAAATATGTATAAGTCTACTGTATTTCTCTTTGGCTGAATCTTAAAAACAAACTTCAACATATTTAAAGAGAAATTAAAGCTTTACATATACTCTATTGAAAATGTAATCGATGATTAGAGGCCTCTTTAAACTGTCCCATAACTCTTTAAAGCAAATCTGCATTTTTTTTTTATACTTCAGATATTAATAGGTGAACAGCTATCAGTGAAAATATATATATGTAGGACATAAGCACCACTAAAAAGCTCTTTAATTTGTGGGACATATGAAAGTGAAGTCATCAGGACTTGTACCTTGTGCTGGCGATACTTGGTGATTCTGCTCCAAGCCTACATCTTTCTAGCTGATTAGCCACAATTTGCCTTTCCACTTCCAGTTCTCTGGTAAGTCTTTGAAATTGGAGCTCCTGAAATTTCAAAATAAAAAGAAAAGCATTCTTGACGTTAAAAAATGGGTGTGGATTTATGCTGAAACAATCACTGTTTCATCACAATCATGTTTCTTGTTTTGACTCTTCCTTAGTGGAATAAACTATTAAAAGATTAAAGTGGGAATTTAACGGTTCTTTAAATCATTGATTCATGCAAATATTGATTTATCACCCGCTACAAAAAGGAAAATGTGTTTAAGCATTTGTGGATTTTATTCCTCCTGCAATTAAAAACTTTTGTATCTCCTTCTGTTGCCACAACCTAATAAAATTGGTACCTATGAAGTCAGTCTTCAATTTCACCTATAACAGTTATACTGGAAAATACTGTATCCTAACTTTTCCAATTGCAAAACTTCAAATCCTAAGCCATGCTGTGTTCTGACTTAGGTATAAAACCTTAAAATTTATTATTTCAAACTGGCTGAGGGTAGAGATGTGTTACTTCACCTTTCCTGATTTCAGCTTCTTTTATATTTCTTGGTCAAAGGTACCAAACCTCAACCTTTGTAAAAGGCTTTTGGATCACAACGCTCAGAGGAAGACATGGCAAATACAAGCATTGCACAGAATATTTGTGTGTTATTAAAATCTGGAAACATTTTCTATAAACATGATACTCTGAAATCTATACTATGCCATCAAGGGATATTGGTGATGTTTTCGTCCACAGTTAGCTTTTGTTAACGATAGCAAAGGATTCTCTCAGAGCAATTGTATTATTTTTCAAACGGATACTCTATATCCCCTGAAGTTTAAGTAAACTGTTCAATACTATTTAAAAATAGATCAACACCAATATTTAAAAACCTGATGAAGCAAGTTTTTTATACAAGTCAAATACAGCACAGAAGCATTCTATTAATTTTAAAGTGCAAATTACTAATAAGAGCGTCCAGAGGAGGGCCACAAGCTTGGTGAAGGGCTTAGAGAAACCGTATGAGGCGCAGCTAAAGTCCCTTGGTCTGTCCAGCCTGGAGAAGAGGAGGCTGAGGGCAGAGCTCATGGCGGGCTGCAGCTTCCTCACAAGGGGAGGAGGAGGAGGGGCAGGTGCTGGTCTCTTCTCTCTGGTGACCAACGCCAGGACCCGAGGGGATGGCAGGGAGATGTGCCAGGGGAGGGTTAGGTTGGGTATCAGGGAAAGGCTCTTCCCCCCGAGGGTGGTGGAGTGCTGGAACAGGCTCCCCAGGGAGGCAGTCACGGCACCCAGCCTGGCGATGCTCAAGGAGCCCTTGGACAAGGCCCTCAGAGACACAGTGTGAATTTGGGGTGTCCTGTGCAGGGACAGGAGCTGGACTCTGTGATCTTTGTGGGTCCCTCCCAGCTCAGGGCATGCCATGATTTACATGATTTACATTCAGGAAAAAAAACAGATTGTATCACATAGTAGTTGCGTACCTTGCCATATTACAAAAGTCACCTTCACTCATAGATTGTAGTTAACACAAACTATTCTTTCACACCTAACATTACACTGAATGAGGCTTAAATACTTCGCTTTCATTAATGGTCCATGAAAGAGCTTTCTTCTACTTGCAGTTTGTACACCTTTTCAGTAAGGTAAAGCGTGATTCAGCAATGCACCCTATGGTTTCAGCAGTCTGCAAGTACCTCTCTACCTCTCAGCTCATCGTGCAGGGCTTCATGGCAGGGCAAAAGAGAGGTCAGAGTAACAGCCTATTAAAAGGTACTCTAAAACTAAGATCTACCTTGCAGAAGTAGGGATAAAGTTTTTTCTACTGACAACACAATGAGATTACCTTCAAGAACCTCCAAACAGAAGGCTAATTAGCACTGATTTCATTAGAAAGCCAGCTGAGGGCTAAGTCAAACAGCTGCTGCCACACTGCTGAAACTACTCTATACAGTAGATGACAAAAAACCCAACCAACAACAAAAAAACACAAATACCCACAAAAAAAAAATCTAAACCCCAAAAAACTACTTCTGAAAGTCTGATTTGAGCTCCATAGAACACACTGGCCTGTTAAAGATATGCCACACAAGCTACTGCCCTTCCCAGACAATATAAGGAATTGTAGACACTTTCAAACATTTCTCAGAGCTCACTAACCAAACTGAATGAACACACCCATATATTCCAAATATTGGACAGCAAAACTGTTTGCCTCCAGGATGCGGAACTTGCCCACTACTGCCATAGGACACAAGCATCCACAGAACAAGACTGTGTTTTTCTATTGCTCTACTAAGAACAGTTCAACAGAACAGAATACTCTGTAGTTCTGTTAAAAATAAATATACAAACCATGGGAGCAGTGGGAAGGAAATGTGGTCCTCAACTTCCTCCTGGCCACCCCCTCCATTAGGTTGGCATTTACTGTCAAGCTTCAACATTAGAAAAGCTTAGCAGAGTCAGTGCTCAGACATGAAAGAGCATTTTAGGGCATCTGTCCTAAACTTGGATTTTATTAAAATCAGCTTCTAGACAGAATTCTAAAGCTAAATCCTTTTAATCCTGAGACCCGATATAAAAAGCCTCATGAACATGATAACCTGCAGACCACAGCAATTTTTATGGGCCTGTATATGGATGAGAAAGTATGGATAATATCAGAAGGTTTGTACGACATATAACTGCATCCAGTAGCAGAGACCCAGTCATCAGAGTCTGATAGCAGGTCTTAGCATGATTCAACTTCATGTCATACCAAATAGGTACACATGCACCCAGTCTGTCCATTTAGACAGTTTGTGTTTTGGAGAAAAAAATATTAAAAAGTGTATTAAGCCAAAAAAAGTCAAAGACATTTGACTTTTGTAATTTGACAGCTGAAGTGCAAGGTCCTGCACCTGTGTTGGGGCAACCCCCGGTATCCATACAGGCTGGGGGATGGAGGGACTGAGAGCAGCCCTGCGGAGAAGGGCTTGGGGGTACTGGTGAGCGAAAAGCTGGGCATGAGCCGGCAACGTGCGCTGGCAGCCCAGACAGCCAGCCGTGCCCTGGGCTGCATCCCCAGCAGCGTGGGCAGCAGGGCGAGGGAGGGGATTCTGCCCCTCTGCCCCGCTCGGGTGAGACCCCCCTGCAGCGCCGCGTCCAGGGCTGGAGCCCCCAGCACAGACAAGACATGGACCTGCTGGAGCGGGTCCAGAGGAGGCCACGAGGGTGATCAGGGGCTGGAGCACCTCTGCTATGGAGACAGGCTGAGAGAGCTGGGGTTGTACAGCCTGGAGAAGAGAAGGCTGCGGGGAGACGTTATTGCTGCCTTCCAGTACTTAAAGGGGGGCTGTAGGAAGGGTGGGGACGATCTCTTTAGCAAGGCCTGTTGCAATAAGACAAGGGGTAACGGTTTTAAACTAAAGGAGGGTAGGTTTAGACTGGATATAAGGAAGAAATTCTTTACCCTGAGGGTGGTGAGACCCTGGCCCAGGCTGCCCAGAGAGGTGGTCGATGCCCCATCCCTGGGAACATCCAAGGTCAGGCTGGATGAGGCTCTGAGCAACCTGGTCTGGTTGGGGATGTCCCTGCTCACTGCAGGGGCTTGGACTAGATGACCTTTAAAGGTCCCCTCCAACCTAAACCATTCTGTGATTCTATGATTTGAAATGAGAATTTATTTCCCAATTCTAAGTCTGAATATAGATAATACACCCATCTAAAAACTGATCGACCAGCCAGTCATTATATGCTAATGGGAGAATGCCATGATTAAAAAAAAAAAAATTCATATGTTGAAGCTCTAAGTTTTGAAGCAAATCTCAGCAAGACAAGCTTTTCCCCAAGTAAAACATGATGTATTATATAGCATGTAACAAACAAATCTTTAAAGTAAACAGTATTGCACTGCTTGTTTACAGAATATAAAACATTCACCCTTTAAACATTCACATGCTTAAAGCTATTTCCTGTTCCTTACTTTTAAATCAATATTTAAATAGCAATGTCTTTGATACAAACTATTAATTTTAACACAAGACTCAAGTTGCCTATTGTTATTTTCTGATCTTTTAATGAGATGAATAAAATAAAACATACTCTAGGCATTATTTGCTTCCATTCAACCAGTCTCTTATTAATTTGCCTTTTCATAACAGGCAGAGGCATTAAGGAAAATAACATTATTCCAGAAAACATACTCTTAATATGTGCTACGAACACACGTTCGTCTGCGCTCTCTTCTCCCTTTGTTATCTTCTCCTGCACTCCAACACAGGCCTTTACACCCGCTCACATGTATTTCTGCAGGAAGGCATTTTATCAGGCAAATGTTATCACTAGGCAACTTTCACCATTTTGCGTTCCAGAAGGAAAAAATTACAGTAAATTACCAAATCCTACAAAAAGGTTGACATTGTCTAGAAAGCCCTTTTACATAAAGTGATCAATTAAAAAGGAGCATGCAGCAAAGGAAACCGGAAAAAGCTCCAGTTCCAGCACTTACAATGGCAGAAATCAGATACACAAGAGGGAAAAGAAAATCTGGGCTTGTCAGCCAAGCTTACATCTACACTATCACATGTTTTTAAACTAATTTGTCACACGCTTCTATCCTAAAGGTGCTTAAGAGATGAACGAGATAACCAAGAATATCAGAAAAATCAATAATGATTTACATTTTACAAGTGTAGAACAATTACAGGTTTAAAAGGCAAAAAAGCCCCACTGAAACTAAAAGAATTACCAACACAAGAGAAGTTTCCTCTAAAAGACTAATGTGTAACAGCTACAGAAAATACTATTTTTCTGCAGCACAGAAAAGGGATAGAGATAAAATACAGAAAGTGGAAGATATGCTATATTTTTCTCATTTCACAGCATACTTTCTTCAATAGTATTAATAGGCATACAGTTTCCTTCCCATCCTCCCTGAGAACTCCTCAGAGTATATTCAAATTCTTCATCTGGAAAATTAAGGTCTACCTAACTCCAATAATCCGCTCAGGTTTCTGAGGATTTCAGGCAATTAAAAAAAAACAGGATTAGAGAGATTTCAAATCATAGAATGGTTTGGGTTGAAGTGACCTTAAAGATCATCTAGTTCCAACTCCATGCCATGGGCAGGGATGTCTTTCACTACACCAGGTTGCTCAAAGCCCCATCCAACCTGGCTTTGAACACTGTGGATGCCCCATGGATGGGGCACGAACTTCTCTGGGCAGCCTGTGCCAGTCATCGTGAAATAACTTCTTCCTTATATCCTTATATTCCTTAAATCTGCGCTCTTTTAGTTTAAAACTGTTGCCCCTTGTCCTGTCACTACAGGCCCTCATAAAAAGTCTTTCACCATCTTTCTTATAAGCCCCCTTTATATATTGAAAGGTTGCAATAAAGTCTCCCGCAGCCTTCCCTTCTCCAGGCTGAACAACCCCAACTCTCTCAGCCTGTCCTCACAGGAGAGGGGTTCAGCCCTCTGACCATTGTTGTGGCCTCCTCTGGACCTGCTCTGACAGGTCCATGTCTGTCTTGTCCTGGGGACCCCAGGGCTGGACGCAGCACTCCAGGGGGGTCTGACGAGAGTACAGCAGAGGGGCAGAATCACCTCCCTCGACCTGCTGGCCACGCTGCTTTTGATGCAGCCCAGGATGCAAATGAATTTCTGGGCTGCAAGCGCACATTGCCGGGTCATGTCCAATTTTTTGTCCACCAGGATCCCCAAGTCCTTCTCTGCAGGGCTGCCCTCAATCCATTCAATGCCTGGTCTGTACTGATACTGGGGACTGTCCTGACTCAAGTGCAGGACCTTGCACTTGGCCTTTTTGATCTTCATTGGCCCACTCCTCAAGCCTGTCAAGGTTCCTCTGGATGGCATCCCTTCCCTCTAGCAAAGTGAATCAACTGCATCACTCAGCTTGGTGTCACCTGCAACTTGCTGAGGGTGCACTTGATCCCACTGTCTATGTCACCAATGAAGACAGTAAATAGTATTGGTCCCAGTACANACAATTTAGTGGCAAGAACGTTGTGTGGGACCATATCAAAGGCCTTACAGTAGTCTAAGTAGATGACATCAGGAGCTCTTCCCTTGTCTACTGATGCAGTCATTCCATCGTAGAAGGCCATCAGATTAGTCAGGCATGATTTGCCCTTTGTGAAACCATGTTGGCCATCTCTAATCACCTCCCTGTCATCCATATCTTTTGACATCTTCCAGGAGAATCTGCTCCATGATCTTACTGGGCACTGAGGTATGGCTGACTGGTCAGTAGTTCACAGGGTCCTCCTTTTTACCCTTCTTAAAAATGGCTGTGATGTTCCCCTTTTGCCAGTCACTTGGGTCTTCGCCTGACTGCCATGGCTTTTCAAATATGATGGACAGTGGCTGTGCAACTTCATCAGCCAGCTCCCTCAGGACCCTGGGATACATCTCATCAGGTCCCATGGACATGTGTGTTCGGGTTCCTCAGGTAGTCTCAAACCTGATCTTCACTTACAGTGGGAGGGATGTCATACCTGCCTTGAGGTGCAGGGACTCGAGAGATGTGGGAAGAGATTACCATGGAAAATTGAGGCAAAAATTAACTTTTTAAAACTAAAGTAATTTCAGTTACTTCAACCAAAAGCAACATAGTAGGAAAAGGGAAGAACGCTTTTCTTTTTCTGCTGATAATTCATGTTCTAACTTGATATATAGTGTCTTAAACATATGCAGTTTGGACTCCACAGTGAGAGTGTGACTGGTGTGACTAGTTTCTATCTAGAAAATGATACAATTTGGTTTTGACCGGCAGAATGACGCAAAGAGACATACATATAGTATTGGACTGTTGTGTGGCCTGCCCAGAGTTCTTAATACAGACAATTTTTCTCTTAAAAACCCCAACATTGTGATATAAAATTGGTATAGGTAGTTGCACAACATCCGAAGTAACAAATTGCCCATTTAAGTAAAAAAACCCTGTTTTTTCCCCCACACTGCAAAAAATCCAAAGGCAGTTAAAACAAAAGAACTGTACTTCTATTTCTCTTGGCAGTGGAAGAGATGAATGCAACAAATGGACAGTATAGCAATAAATTTTACTCAATTTATTTATACTATGTTTAAAAAGCAAAACTCACTAATAGTCTATCAGAAAAACTGTGATGCTAATATTCTATTGGAAAAGCTGTGCTAAGTAGAGGTAAGAGGAAAAAACCACCAAGCCATGTTTTGACCACTTCTTCTGAGGTACTTGCACTGTTGATTTTGGACCAACACCATCAGTTGTCTATTTACAATATTCTTCATAACTTTGTATTTTGGTGCTGACAAAAAAAAAGGCATGCAACTAATTTGCAATTTTAAAATCTTTCTGATACTTAGGAAGATCTAATGTATTATTGCAAGTGCAAGCAAAGCAGCAAAAACAATTCACCTCTATTTTCTAGTCTGAATAATCATAGAATCATATGCATACAGCCTGTGATTTCAATGAAGTAGCAAAGTTTACATACTTTTTGAAACGAGTGCTGACTTTTGTATGTCTCTTTAAATTTAGTATCTGCAGCTGTAGTTGATATATCTTAAATACCTGCATAAATGCATAAGAGGGATAATTTTAGAGATACCATCTTCTTTACAGCTGGAATACCTCATGTTTTAAGCATTTTTTTTTAAGCTTAAATCATCATATTATTATAGAAGACTAAGTACTGATCAATTCTAAATACATGCATTGATCACCTTCATAGCTTATGCTTCCTTAAAATGATATTTTATACCACTCTGGATGGATTCCTACCACCACTGTGTTTATCTATCAGACAGTATATTATTTATTGCAGGGATCTATTTGAATTTGTTTCTCTAGCAGCAGTGAGAGAGCATGCTCCTCCAACGGGATGCTCCCATACAATGCTGGCTGCTAGCAACACAGAGAAGCTGCTGCCCTAGGCAAAAACCACAATTAACAGATTTTTATAGTACTGGCTTGTGACCAAATGACATGACAGGAGTCAAATAAAACAATTAATAAGCTGTTTTCATTTGCAGAAGAACATCTATGTGGCAAGAACATAGTAAAATTATAGATGTAGATTACAGAATGCACCACCATACTGCATCAAAAGGACCAACCAAATCTTCTGAAACATACACACTACAATGCCTTGGCCAGAGCTAGATTTTTTCAAAATTATCCAATATATATAGAGGGGGAGAAAAAAGCTCTATAATTCTATTCACCAGTTTGGCAGTAACTACTTAATCACCTTACAAAACTACAGTTTTTGTATTCATAACCTAAATTCCACTGCAAAACCACAGACCATATTTCTTAATAGAAAGCTACAAAAAGTGCCGGCTTTAAATACAATTACACATAAGGCACAGGAAGCATATGCATGCTTCAATAAAGAGAAGAAAGCAACTTGCTTTGGAAAGGCAATCATCGAGACTGCAAGGCAGACAAGCTTCCATGAGTGAAAACCAAAACTCATCAAATTGTAGAGCTGTGCATTTCCTTTTGGAGGCTGAAATTTCTGGAGCGGGGACAAACCTTGCACGGGGTGTCGATGTTGTAGTGTATACCCCAGGTGACCAACACCAGCTCTTACCTGGCAAGCTCTGCATGCCGAGTGGTAATATGTCTGCAACAATGGTGAGATGTCACTCAGGAAGACATTTCGAGGTCTTCACTGCCACAAGATACAGGTGAGGCAAGTTATACCCATCCTGAAAACAACATACTCTTTTCACTTGAAAGGTGAGTACCTCTGACAGGCTTGTGGCTCCCTGGCAAGTGAAAATAATTGCCAATACACTATGCTGGGCTATTAACAGCAAATATTTGAAAACTGGTAAGTAATGGTAATGTAATTTGTATGACTGACCATGAAGACTATCATTCTCCTGTTGCAGGCTTTGGATAATAAAAAAGGTTTAGAGGCAATTTTGTGCTTTCTGTCCGCATCCCATTATGATACCACTTCGCAGAGATCCAATATTTTAATTTTTATTAACGAGGAACTTTTCTCCATCAGTAATATGGATGAGAATGTGGAGTCTACATTCACAATGTTGAAAAACAAAAATTACTTTCTTCCTGCCATGTTGTGATTTGAAAACCTTTGACAAAGCACAGATAACTTTAAACAATGATCCAACTGGCTAACTGAAGGTTTTCTGGTGAGAACTATGCAAGAATTAGCAGCAATGGCACAAGAGGTGAAGACAACTCACAAACTGTTTTTGAATGGTACATGCCTGGCTAGTCAGACCAGGATCAGGCACATCTGAGACAGATGCGGGACATCTGAGAGAGATGATGCCATTGACAGAGAGATGCCCCTCTTGCAGCGTCTTGGCTTCTACCAGTTCCCAGTGGTTGCTGTTGTAGAAGACAGGGCTAGGATACAATGTTATTTCAAGGTCTAGTAACACTGAGATATGCTAAGTTGCATCAGTTGCCAAATGTCACTGTCTGTGAAATACCAAGAAGGCAATTGCAAGCTGAACTATGAAATATTTTCCTAATCATAAAAATGTTGCCTGTTGAACAATTCAGTTGAGCATCTTCCAGTAGCTGATGATCTACGAAAGCGCAGCCTACATTTGAGAGGAATGCTTTTACCTTGCATTTACTATTTCTCATTCAGCTGCAACATACAGTGCAGACACACACAACTCCCATTGCCTATGTAAGTTCAAATGGTGCTAAAGAAAAGGCAGTTACATTTTGGACATTTTTTACACTACAAAAGTGCAACAAAGGGCAAACAAAATTAAGTTCATTTACACCATCTTCACATTAACCTCCTGCACTGATCTAGGCAGAGTTTTACATGTTTCCACTTGCTAGATCAAGCAACTGACTACTTAAAAACACACTGAATTCTGTATTTTTCCAACATGAACATTGTATTGTAGTGACCTAATATTGAAATTCTCCACCACAATCTATTGAGAAAAAAAAGTGTAATTTTACCTAACCATATTAGATCAACCTTAATGTTTTCTGTAAAAATAAAGTTTACTCATGTACACAACTGCATTTGCATGCTTTCAGTATATGACTATCTTCCAAAATAGAAGACAAAAGATAAAAGATTGGACAGGGTAAAGAGAATCACAGATTACAGGATGTGAAATGACACAGCTACAATTATTGGCTGATCACACTTACTCTGTATTCAACAGCAGCAGACCATTAAAGCCCTTAATATGTTTATGCCTGCATTGTTCACTAGTCTGGTAAAACAGTTTAGTGCTGCTCTAGCTGATGAGGGATCAAAATTTAAGCAATTCATAGAAAGCTTACTCTTAGTCAATGGTAGAAAGGAAGAAGGCCACTTGAGGTATTCACTGACTACATGTGATCAGCATCCTCTTTGGAAACTGTTTGTTACAATGCTAGGTTGTTTTAAATTGGTGCTGAAGCTAAGTATACTGTTCTGCCAGCTGGTGATTAGAGTTCAGTTGCTGCTCAGTAGATAGGCTGGTAATCTAAACATAAAAGCGTTACAAAAGGTATAAATACCCCAGTATATTTCAGGGGTACCCACAGTTCTAGGCAGGCTCTTTTTCAAAGGGAATTTCTCCTCAGAAGCCTAACAGTACAACAATAGAAAGAAAAATTAATTTCTAGACCTTCATATGAATAAAGGACTCCACAGAATTTTTATTAAGGAAATGAGTTAATTGTCCCATCCGAGGCAGGAGTGGCATATATTTTGTGCTACAATAAGAGGTTCAGGAAGTGGACTTCTCAGACTTGATTCACCAAAACTGGAAATGCTTGGAAACAGCAGAAAAGGTGAACTTCAAAGTTCTAGGATTAAATGGCGAAGAATGACCTATGCAATTGACACAATATTAAGAGAGTTGGAAAAAACCCAGTTCTTCCAGTCATTCAGAAAATGTTGACGAAGATTTTTGTTTCACTCACACAAAGCTTGGAAGTCCATTTAATAAAAAGTACTGCCTTCATGTCAGAACTGATATGCATTTATCCAGCTAACTCATCACTAGATGCATGCAAATCAGAATTTCCAAGTCAGACTGTTCAATGTTTGTGCCTAATTACTGAAAGTGCATTTAGAAAGTCTTTTTTTCAGGTATCTTGTTGAATAGACATGCCTGCAGTCAGAATACAGTGTACCTGATGTAAAGCACTACATATGTGAATAGGTAAAGAAACCTCCCAAACTTAATATCGAAATACTGTCATTCTAGTGAAGATGCAATAATAAATTCTTTGCTGTTTGGAGAATGCATTCTTTCCTCCACTTCCATCTGAAAAACTTAAGGTTTTGCCTTTCCTCTCTTCCTCCCGCAAACCCAACAAAAAACACCTCAAGAACTATGTAAAGAATTTTGTACTTAAACAATAAACAGAAGAAGAAAAGTAAAGTGACACTTCAAGAAAATTATGCGGTTCAATACAGTTATACAAAAGGAAAGGTTTTTCTAAAGTGTTGAAACAAAAGTGAACACTTCTAGGAAAACACTTAGGAAAACCCAAGAGATTTATGATTATTTATCTGAATGCATATCCAACCATACTTAATTGTCACCTATTTACAAAAGAAAAGCTGAAAAGTTGTCCGTCTTTAGGTGTCAAAGCAACTAGACGGAAGAACAAAGAAACTAAAAAAACCCTGCCACTGCTGCAAGTGCTTCTCTCTTAGCAAAGAAATTAAAAACAGCACATTCACGTTACTTTTGAAAACTGGATCGATGGGTAGTTTTTCCTGTGAGACCTTTTCTCTCAGCCCAATCACTGAAAAGGAAAACTAACATGCTAAGCAGGAAATTCAATTCCAAATGATCCCATTTAATCTTGCCAGTTCAGCAGCAACTCATTCCAAACTCAGCAGCATACGGCTTACACATGTAAAGTAGCAGTGATTCCACAAATCTATCTGGAGTAGTTGGCAACTAGCTGCTGGCACATCCCCCACCCCCCGAAAAAAAGTTACTGCTAGGATGCTGCCTCTCCAATTTGTAACAACTTGTTATTTTAGTATGAAAATAGCCAATTTACTTTTATTAGGGATAAGAGACTCCCTACAGAACTTAGATAAACTTTTATCTAATTACTCCCCAGGATTCAGAAATATAGGCATGTGCATTTTAATGCTTTAGTTTTACTTAAACCTTGTTTCAGCATTTCCTAAGACCCTTCTATCCATTATACCATGGAAACTTCGTAACATTTTAGAAGTGAAACACACTTTAAAAAACAAACTAACAAAAAACAAACCACCACACAAAAAGCCGCACAAACAAAACCCCCAAAAAACCTCCTCCAAAACAAACCCACAGGAAACAACCCCCTCCCCAAACCAGAACCCCCACAACCCATCATCAAATACACTAAAAGAAAAAAGGCCAAAATATGTTTCAGTTTCATTAGTTAGCCTTAAGATTTCCCTGCATTCAAAAAGGAACTCCTCTAGCAGAGATGCAACTTACACCATCAGTAAGAGTCAGTCCATCCCTTGATTTTCATCCAGAAGTATATCCACTAGTGTATCCGCTAACTGAATGACTTGACCTGGTAAAAGAACTATCCCCCCTACCCTAATCAAAGCCAGTGGTGGTTGTGGTGGTAATTTCATAATTTATACTAATTAGGGATGCGATTTCACATTAAAACAAACTTGAGCTTTGTCAGAAAAGCACAAAGCTGTAGTAATCTAAATTTCTTCACAGATTACACTTGTTCTGCATGTGTTATTTTATAACACTAAAAGGGAATTGAAACATCTCTTTCCTAAAACATAATCAAGGGAGATTTACACAGCTGTCTGACAATTTTGTCTCAATGAGCACGTCCCCTGAACAGTCTCTCTAGTTTGTAAAAAAAGTTGCTTTAAACTAATTTGGGGTCATAGGAAAAAGAAACAAACGGAGCATTTATTTAAAGTGGCTTGTAGGGCTCATAGACTAATCAGTTCAACTTTTTATATAATCATATCTATGCCACTATGGTAGAAAGCTTAACAAAGTCATTAAAAAAATTTATCTACCCATTTCAGAACTACTACTAAAATTAATACTACTGCAATTTTAGAAGTTTCTATTAAGTTAAAATCTTGCATTTTGACAAGTAATAACAAAGGCTTTTCTGAATTGTGTTTCCACTGTAAAAAAGTGTTTCTGAAGTAATGAAGTTAAGGTGTGGCAACTCTATTTTATAACTACAGACCTACTGCAAATAAAGAGAGATTCCTGTATAAAAGGAAGTTAAGGCCATAGCAAACAGCATAGTAGTTTCTGTTCAAGCTTAGTAAAGTAAATAACTGCACTGTTCTGGGCTTTCTGCCATACAGGAAGGGTGTTGAATATGTCAGTGTCCATAATTATTATCAACAAGAAAAAATACCAGAAAGCAACAGTTCAGCTCTTAATTGTTTCACATTATCATTTTCAAGAGTAGTAAAGTACAATTTACATCTTTCTCCTCCTTGTATTCATTCTGATGTGTCTGTGCATTTTAAAGTTAGGCTACTGTTCTGAGGTTTGTGTTTCACTATTAAACACAACTTTAATATTATTGTTTCCTTTCATCAGAACTGAGTTACTTAACAGTCCAGATATTTAATAGTCTTTTTATGAATGGAAAGGGGAAGAAGTTTTAACCTCCTTTTTAAAATGAAGAACTATTCCATTATCATTTTTTCTGTACGAACAAGAATAAGATAAAAACATTTATTGAGTAAGGAATGTTAACAAATGCCTTTTTACTGTGCACTTATCACATATGAACCCAATACAGACAATGCTGTCATAATTGTGTGTTCACTTTAAGCACTCACTACTGCATCAACACCGCACAAAAGCGATTCTGGACAGAAACCACAGCAGTAAGGTTATTGGCTAGCAAGGTGATCACTAGCAATTACAATACTGTCATTTATTGCAGCGCTGCTCATCAGCTAAGCTACCGTTACGAGCCTGTTGCTTCTGAACTGCAAAATAAAATGGACCAACTTAAAATTACCACAAGTGTATGTTAAGCAAATGAGTTCTAATTGACATTTGTGATAAGCTAAGATGGCACAAGGTAAGCCACGATGAGGAGACTCAAGACCACTGTAACTCATATGACTGCAATTATTCGTATCTCAATAGCCTCCAGAATTAACATCCTCTGCACTGGAAGATTTAATATTAGTTTTAATATCACTAAGAAATAATTACGGTTGCTACTGTCATCTTAAAATACTTTTGAAACTATTAATTTAGGCATGAAAATAACGATCCAAATTTCATCATCCTGCAGAAAATTTTCATTTTCTTCAACACTGAAGGTTTTATAGGTGCTAAATCTGTTGATGTCAACACCATATAATCTAATCCTCACCTTTTCTTTTTAATATTAGTATGGGAACACATATAAGAACTAATACATCAAATGTTTGCATTCAGAGTTAATATCCTGAATCAAGTACTGATTTATCTTAAAAGAAGTTCTGAAACAGAGACAGTAAAGCAAATTTATTCTGAAACTCAGATGTTACAATTTATGCATTAAGCCAATATCATTATTTCTAGTTCTGACAACGGAAGCTGAATTCTTACTTCTCTCTTTGTGGGTTTGTTTTGGGTTTTTTTCTGTTTGTTTGTTTTGGGGTTTTTCTTTTTTTTTTTTTAAAACCAAACACAAACTTTAGTTAGGATGTTTCTTTGTAAAACTGCAATTTTCTTCCCCTTGAATTACCTTCACAAATTAAGGCTGAACTTGATTTCAAATACAATTTTATCTACCCTATAATCCTATAAACACTATCACTAAGATACGTTTCCATAAATGTGTTGCAGATTTAAAATATATTACTACCTTGGTATTGATAACTGAAACCAAACTCAAACTTTAAAACCCATTCTTTAACAAAATACAATTAACCGTACTAAAACCTTTACGTGCAAATTTCTGTAATGCTGTACACAACTTTGCAGAATCTACAAAAAGGACTGGTTCTCAATGTTGCACCAATTCTATGCTAGATTTTTTTTTAAAGAATAAACCTGCATTTCAAGTCTGATTTACAACAACAGTGCATACATTCCAAGGGATACAAAATAGCATAATGATCCTTCTGTTCAATGCAATTAAATGAACCCTTTCTATTCAGATTCTAACATTCTAACCTACAAAATATACTATTCCAGTGCTAGACCACACATTTTAGTAACAATGCTGTTTTTTCCCAGCAATGCAATAAAATACAATGGTTAACTCCACAATGCATTCTGAATTGCTGAAAACAAAGCATATACCTGTTCCTTTACAGAAGCTAAAATGGTAGTGGCAGTAGTCTCTGGTTCCATGCCTGGGCCGGTGGAAGTTTCCTGTGTCGTCTGCAGCAGCCCTTCCTCCACCATTGGGGTCTGTTCAGGGGCTGGCATTTTGCCTGCAATAACAATATTTTAAAATAATAGTTTACATTCTGAGCCAGTGATATTTAAGAAAATTCAAGTTGTCAGGATTATAAATTCTCTTTTTTTCTAAAATCTTTCCAAACTCAACCAAATCAGCAGAGAACTTGATATTATTAATATCAATGTATGTTGTATTACTGTGCTTCACTTCACAAATTGAAACCAGGATTACATACAGAACATGAGGGTTGGGCAGAAGCAACAGGCAGCGTGACATGTAAAGATTATTTTTAAAATACTATTTTGTGGTAGTTACTGAAAGTAGCAAAATCCAAGATGTGTGAAAAATATTAGCATTAAACATTAAGAACACCCAGAATCGGTAAAAGTTTACCACATGTGCAGTTTTTAGCATAGAAGAATGACATGTCACAGCACAGTGCTTTGCTGTCAGGAACAAACCATGGATGAGACTAATTATGGTAATAAAAACTTAATGGGAATAATGCTTCTAGTGTTCTTTTTGCAAAAGAGGAAACTAAAACACCAAAGTTAAACCAATTGCCCTGGGCTACGGGTAGTGGAAAGGACAGACAGGATTAACGTTCAAGAATCCCAAGCCTCATTATTGCAGAGGCCGCACGGTAACAATTCCAGTACATGTAAAAAAAGCAATTCATTTGTTTAACTATAGAAGCCATCATTAACTAATATTATAGAGTTAGTTATGAAGTGTGGTTAATACTTTGAAAATAGCAAGGACGTGGTATTAATGTAGTTTCTGCACATATATCATGCTTTAATTTTCTTCAGAAAAAAGAAAATAAAGCTCATGAGGTCTATGTTAAAAGTAGTCAATATTTCATTTTAGATTTTCAGAACAAATACAATATTCCTAGAGGAGACATATATGAACAGCAGCTTTCTCCCTTTCATTTCACAGGAAGCACCGTACACCACAAACAGGCTCCAAGGCTGGGAACAGACCCGTAAGATTTCTCAGTCCTGACCTGTTTTAACTATGACCATCCCTTCTCCACCACCTGCCTTCTAAGTGCTCAATCAGCATAAAGCTGGGCACACACTACCCTAAGTCGACACAGGACAGTCTACAAGATCAGTGGCCATGCTATAAAGCTGCACATTTCTGATTTATTTGGAAGAGTAGTTGAGTTGACCCTCATGGAATCACCCTACAGCGTCGCTTGTCCTCTCGGGGCTACTGTTGGTGCCTGTACAGCGGCCAAGTACAGGCAAAGCACTATGTTGTCAGAGGACTCTCATGAGGAAAGGCTGAGAGACCTGGGCTTGTTCAGCCTGGAGAAGAGAAGGCTGAGGAGGATCTCCTCAGTGCTTATCAGGATCTGAAGGGCGGGTGTCAGGAGGGTGGGACTGGGCTCTTCTCAGCGGTGCCCGACGACAGGACAAGGGGCAACGGGCACAAGCTGGAACACGGGAAGTTCCACTGAAACCTGAGGCAAAACCCCTTTGCTGTGCAGGTGCCAGAGCAGCGGCCCAGGCTGCCCAGAGAGGTTGTGGAGTCTCCTTCCCTGGAGCCATTCCCACCCCGCCTGGACGCGGTCCTGTGCCCCTGCTCTGGGGGTGCTGCTCACGCAGGGGCTGGACGGGGGGAGCTCCAGAGGTCCCTTCCAAACCCCACTGTTCTGGGATGCTGTGACTTCTGTGCTACTACAGGCAGCTTTGGGCAGAAAAGATGAGTGGAAACCAGAAGAGAAATTATGAAAGAAGTACTTTCAGCAGCACATGCCCCATGAGAGGGACGACTTCTGTTCAGGCTTATGAGCCACTTCAAGTGCATTAGCAGGTGGTCTTTATTAACCACACTATTCCAGTCTGCTGTGGGAGCTGGTGACAGCGTTAATGTGCAGTTTCACATCAGCCACTGAGGGAATCAAACAACAGCTTCAGAGAACCCAAGCTTGAAGCCAGACTTGATGATCCTAGAGGTCTTTTCCAACCTTAACAACTCTCTGATTCTAAAGATGAATGATGAGAGGCAGTGGAGTAGTCACAGGGGCAACATGGTGCAGGAGCCTGGTAACCCATCAGCTTCTGCCACTGCAAACGGGAAAAGAAAAGCTGCTTCCAAAAGCACGTTAGAGCAAGAGTCACAGTGGGGCTCGGTTACTTTCTGGAGAAGGGCCCCTCCCGGCCTCAGTGGGGTCACACAGGGAGACTGTCCTTTAACCTGAGAGGAGGCTGTATAAATAGCCCATGCTCTACCTTATGCATTTATCCTTATGCATCCTCGCCTTATTGCATTCATCTTCTAGAACAAAGAAAAAGAAATCGCACAAATACTGTGCTGCCAGGTCTCTGGCATCACGACTGCAGAAGGAAACCTGAGCGCACTCCTTTAGTGACACAAAGAGCTACTCCTTTTCCTTCTTCCCTCACCTCACCATCCAACAGGGCAGGGCTACCATCAGGGCAACATAAAGACCATGCCACGCTCTGTCCTTCCACCAGTCTAAAAAAAAACTAATCTAGGTCCAGAGTACGTGTTTCTTCCCCTCCCACCACAGTGGCAGCGCCCCAGCAAAGCCCCTTCCCCCGACCGGTCTCCCCTCGCCCGCACCGTCGGGGGAAGAGGCGGCCCCGGCCCGGCCGGCCCCGGGTGACACTGCGCCGCGGCGCGGGAGGCGCGGAGAGAGAGACGGGAGGGAAGGGAAGGGAGGAGCGGAAAGGAAGGCCCCGGGCGGGGCCGGGCCACTGACGGGCGTCAGGAGCGGGCCGCTCCCGCGGGGCCCGAGGGGGTCAGGACCGGGCCGCTCCCGCGGGGACCGGCGCCGCGGGTGGCGAGCCCCCCGCCTCCGGGCCCGGAGAGGGA
>VZTV01034929.1:0-12163 GCA_013400875.1 Anhinga rufa
AATGCCTGCTTGTTTTTCCAATATGTTGGTTTTATAGATGCATGAACACAGGTAAAGAGGTCTTTTTTTCAGCTTTCTGTTGGTGAACTACATGTGAGAAACACTAATGGGCTATTGACTCTATTTATGGAAGTACAATGCTACCTGTTCATGGAGGTTTGGCTTCCACGTTTAACAAGCTCTAAAGTATCTCACTTCTTTGTTGTTG
This sequence comes from Anhinga rufa, assembly GCA_013400875.1. NCBI lineage: Eukaryota > Metazoa > Chordata > Aves > Suliformes > Anhingidae > Anhinga > Anhinga rufa. The sequence continues at coordinate 209 of VZTV01034929.1, forward strand.
TTATTTTGCTGATAAGTCCCAAGATGTCCCTCTGTCTAACACCTGTTGTCTCTGCAACAGACAACATTAGAACTAACTGGACTGAAACACCTTCATCCATGATGGAAACTACCTCCTACAGGACTTGTGTGCAAGCGAGCTTAACATGGGACATCATTTCCCAGGTCTTAGCTGTGCTGAAGTACAGCTATTCCCAAGTTAAAAGGCCAGGACTTTGACTTTACAGTTCCTGCCCCAGCTAAATAACCAGAACGACAGGGTGAAATACAAGGGAGAAAAACAGTTTCAAACATTTCCGTATTTAGGCTGTAAACAAACATACAAACCTGCTCTAATGGCTAAATTGTATAGTCTACTTTACATTTTTTTAAAATTGTGTCAGAAGTTTGGACAACAAGGGTCAACACAAGGGAAAAATTAAATATATTTCAGTGACAGCTGAATCTTCAGTAGAAAATGAAAAACAGAAATCATGCCCGTGGCTTATTTCTTGCCAGTTGCAACAGAGCGAAGTGAGGGAAAGGAAAAACAAATTCACTCCTGAATGAAAGTATATTCACAGCCTGAATTTTTTAGATTTCCACTGCACTTCTAAAAGAAAAAAGGCAGGCGCAGCTTAACTAGCTTATTCAGACTTAACAAGTAACACAGAGATACCTGAAGGATGACAAGGACCTTCAACAACTCCTCTCTTGCCATGGAACTGAGCAAGTACCAAGACCAGCTTTTTGACATACGGACACCCATATATTTCATTAGCATGATTTTGCTTTTGAGTCACCACATGCTAAATTATCCCTTTTTTGTTTTTCTTTTGCCCAATGAATATAGCTAAGGACAATATCCACATCCTAAACTGAATTAAAATCCAGGCTGCATAATTTATTCTTTCTAGAGCTAATGGGAAAGTCAGACGTAACACTGGATTCACAATCTCGGGGTAAGTTTAAGATATGAAACACATACTATTTACATATGTGTACTGAGAAACCACTCTATTGAATTTATACTCAACAATTACATCACTGTAATTAACCACGTTGTTTCAGAAATATAGCAGAAGACAAGCAAAGAGTCTTTACACATGAAAGCCTTTTGTTTGTTAAAAGACCTAATGAGCCAGATACTTGCTTGAATTTTTTTTTTAATCCAGATGCTGATATATGATTATAGTTTCTTCTTCTTGAGGTTCCATACTGACAATTAATGAAACTCTTGTACAAAACTGAACAAGCAGCTCTCACTTCAAATTATCTGTCGTTCAGGACTATTTATTATGCCTCGAGTCAGATGCTGGCACAGGAGTGGGCATGATATTGCAAATCTCAGTTAAACATGCATTCTAATAAAGCCCAGGACTATGAGTAGCCTACTTATTCCAAATATTTTCTATGACAACATACAGTCCTGAAAAATTATGGTTTCTATTCATAACCANCATGATATTGCAAATCTCAGTTAAACATGCATTCTAATAAAGCCCAGGACTATGAGTAGCCTACTTATTCCAAATATTTTCTATGACAACATACAGTCCTGAAAAATTATGGTTTCTATTCATAACCATACTTCTAATGATATGTTTCACCTTAATCTAGCATCACAAAAAAAACCCTTCTGGCAGCAATTAGTATGACTGTCAATCAATCAAAACTGCAACCATATCCAAAAAACAAATCAATGCAAGTCTTAGGCAATTACAGAAACATAAGAAAAATCAATAACAGATCAGACCAGAAGTTCATCTAGCCAGCATCCTATCTCCAACCAGGCTGATCAAAATCACTGTTGTCCTGAAGAACACGTGGGCAGAGAACCCCACCTCGCAGTCCAGTTTACCACTGACATCTTGACCACAGTGGTGTCACTGGCTTTGGATGTCACACACATTTTTAGTTCATCTAAATCAAATGATGCAATCCCTCCCTTCTTTCATTGAGTCTTCTCCATATAATCACATCCAACTATTCCTTTAAGTAAAACTATATTTATACCAGACATATAAGATTATTTCCATTACCACTCAAGGCTGAGAACTGCCTTGAAGGAAAAGTTTAAATATGTATAAAATCATCTTACCACATATTGTTTTAAGGGATCACAAAACACCATTACGACAAGTCAGCCTACCATTTCATGAAATGGTAGGTTGTCATAACAATTTTATTTTAGGAACCAGAACTGAATAAAATACTTTGCAGAGTAAATTACAGTAACTGGATTGCAAGTTGCTGAAGAACTGAGAAAAAGAAATGTTGAAGAAGACATATCTGGTGAATATTGCTTTAAAGTGACCTTTATCACAGCATGGTTAGCTAATTCAGAGGTGTTTACCTCTATTAGCTTTGTTCACATTAAGATGAGAAACACTGACTCAAAGTCTTTTTCTGTAAGCATACTGCAAAAACAATGCCAGCTGTCTCGAAAGCCACAAGTACTTCTATGAACTTGCTGAGCAGCTGCTCAGATTCCTGCCATGGTGGGGAGGACATGTAATCGCAGAACTCCCAGGGAACTCTGAGACAGCTCGAAATCTTCTGCCACAATTTACTACCAGTTCCACTAGTCTGTCCTCAACTAAGCCTGCAATGAGATTAAAATAATCACTCAATTATCCTAGCTTCCCTCTTCACACACACACACAAATTACTCTTCTCTGTTACTTTTCTCTCACATCATTGTCAGCTGCCCATATCACCTGACAAGAATTGCCTGAAAGGCTGTTTGCTTCTTTTGACTTTGAATGCAACAGGGAGTAGAGATTGCATCATTATCAACGATACTACCTTAAAATGCTTGTTTTAAAATGGCAAAGACTGAAACTGTGAGAGTAGAAAGTTAAAACCACAGATGTCCCCTTGCTTAGAAAAGGGACATAAAATACCAGCTAGCAATGACCAAGAAATACATGTATCGGTGCCAGAGAAACCAGAACAGAATGCTAGTGGCCTCTTCTCCCCATCCTGATAAACCCGTCCCCATCTCCTGATCAACCTCCCTCCACAGGCATTGAAAATCCAAGTATATTAGAAGGACACCATGAATCACCAGGAACGGACAGACAGAAACTCCAGGGGACTGCACCTTCCAGCACGAAAGCAGATGACGTGCTGCAAATGTAATTTGACAAACAACAACTTTATGTACTATGGCCTGTGGAGTTTGCTTATCCTGTCTATGGCTAAATAACTTCTTGCTCACATCTATAGCTTGTACAGCCGCCAGCTGCAGAATTACTCCCACAGGAGCCCACAGCAGGCACATTCAACCCTTTTCCTCACAGAAGCAAAGGTTTCGCAGCTCTACCAGGAAAGCAACTTCTCTCAGACTTGTTAACCAACATACAGTTTTGTTTTATAATTCATGCTGGTTCCCATCCAGCTATGCTCTTTATGTCCTTCCTGCCACTTTCTTTCTCAAGAGGATTAAATTGAAGAAATAAAAAGTTCAGACCAATGCTTTTGGTATTAATATAAGCTCGAGAATAACAGCATGTACAAGTGCCTAATAGGGACTGATAATATATGCTCTACACAAACAAACAAAACAAAAAAAACACAAAGCAAAGAGCATAGTCTTAGTGCATATTTTGTCAATAAAAACTGACCAGGTAGCTGAGAGAAAGAATAGATGCAACAGTTATCTATCCTTAGTTAATAAGGTAGCTCTAGAGGTCATTACACTTCCTCCTCTGCCTTTAAAGCATGAAAATTGCTCCTGGACCTGCTTTACCATATTAATATATAGTGCATATTTGTTAGCATCTTAAGATCAGGAGTACACTACTCCTCCTAATCATTCTGTTGGCCACACGTAGTTTTGCACTGTGGATCAGTCTCAGGGCACCTGACCTGGACTGCTTGCAGATGATGCTAGACTGGAACAGGCAGTCCAAGGAGATGCCTAACACACACCAGCTAGGACTGCTCCTTCAGTCCAGAAGGCCAGACTAAGTAATTTCCAGAACACATGCAGTGTGACCATGAAGTCCTCAGCACTGACTGTTTCCCCCGGAGATCTGTTTCTGTTGTGCCACAGCACTTGCTAAAGCAGGCACAACCACAAATACCAAGGTTAAATTTTAACTTTTCCCTACGCTATTTGAGGGACAGGGGAAAATTATAATCTTGTTTTAAGAAAGCAAAAAGCAGATAGTTATATCATAATAGAAGTTTAGATCTGTGAACAGGCTTAAGAAGTCTTCTCATTTGGATCCTAATGAGATTCCTTGCACCATGAGGTTGGCATGCCAAGGAAATGCAAGAATAAGTAGGTATGTAACACACCTTAAATAAAAGGATGTATCTCCAAGCAAAGTTTAAATTATCCACAAAGTATGATTCCTTCCTTTGGACAAAACCTGACTGCAATACAAGCTCTGTTCCAACTTATATTCCACTGAACAGAAAAACAAGACGACCAATTTGCTTAATGAAGAAATAGCATAAGGTTTCGTTTTCCTGCCTTTCATTTGAATATATTAATTAAAATGACTTTTCCCTTCTCATAAATGTGTTTCCTAGTCAGGTTGCAATTTAGTAAATAAACACATTTGTTGTTATTACACAGACATTGTGAAAATGTCTATCTATTAACAATGTTTCACATGTAAAATAAACATCATATAAATCAGCCTACTTACCAAAGAACAAGAATGGCGCTCTGTTTTTTGTTTTTTGTTTTTTTTTTTGCCTTGAGCAAATAGCAAGGACAAACCCATGAAATAAGCTAGTACATAAAGTTTTCAGGTAAATATAGTCTTGGCTACAAAATAAAATAGCTAGCCAAGGTAAGCAGCACAAAGCCAGGTGGCTTTTGTATGAACAGAAATACAGCAACAGTCAACTGAACTTCCCTGCTTTCACTTGTACACAGGAGTTACTAGCAGTTTTAAGCAGATTTATTAATCTCCAGTAACAACTTTGTTTTTGGTATCCTCCACCACTAAAACTGCTAAATTCCCATATAAATTAAACACAGATAATATTAATAGCATTTATTTTTACTTCCTTTTTAAAAGCACCGTATTGCCAAATATCTCACAGAGAGAGGAATATGGGCCAGAGGGCAGAAGGAATCACCTAGCACACAGCAAGATGACCTCATATGCAGAATGACAGCCTAATGCTTGTGACCAAATGTGCCTAGCCTCTATACTTCTGCAGAGTGTGAAACAGTGTTCAGAGATTTTTAGGAAAGCTGATGTCTTACTTTAACTGTACTGTTTTCTCTAACCTTCTCCTACCTGGCAGGATAATTTAAATGAGGCTCAGCAAGGTAAAAATTCCCAAACTCCCCAATTCTCTTGAAGGCGCATATAACTTGCCACTGCTTTAAACCAATTTTATGATTCAAAATCAACTGTATCCTTGGTTTGCTATCCACAAGGAAAACAAAACTGGTGATAAAGTTTAAGGTCATGGAAATTCACTGTAGCACAGCAAATCAAGAGGCTCACCTGCTGGTTTCCCAGTCTTGGTCATCCTTATCTTTTTCCTCTTTTGCATCAGAATTGTGCGGGTGTTTCTGCACAATCCGCATCCCACCAGCTTTCACTGGAACGAAAATTAGAGAGGCATTACAAACCTCAGTCAAATCAGCATAAGTGTAGAACATTTTAAGGATGACTCTCCTCTCCCTTCCCCCCCAATATTTTACCAAATAGTTTCATAGTAAACACAGTTTGAAACAGGGGCCCAAAACGTTTAAAAGTGGCAAGCGTAAAGAACAGCTACTTCAGGACTGCATCTGCCATTTTCTTTCATGTCGTGCCATCTTTGCTCATCCTGATAAGTTGCAACTCATTTTACCACCTGCTTCCAATACCATTTTAGAAAACTCAACTCTGTTTTAACTCTCCCTACCCCTGTAAACTTGCAGCAGTCAGAAGAAGAAATGGAGGTGATGGCTTGCATAACACTGTGGAAAAGGCCACTAATGTGGATGTTAAATAATCCCATAAAACAAGAAGGGATGAAGAACCTCACTTGTCATTTCAAGTTAAAAACCACAGCTACAATAACAGCATTTATACAAGGAAGTACTTCATGAACAGTATAATAAAGAGCAAAGTTTAGGAGGACTCTTAACTTGCAACAGAACTTTTTGTTTCGCAAAACATAAGCATTTACCACATTTCAAATCCTTGTCATGATTTAGTTTTAGAAATTATCCAAACGTGAAAGCACTCCTTTGAAACACAAAACAAGAAGTGAAAGCAAATCCACTTATGCTCATCATTTATCCCCTCCAAAGCGAAATATAAAGCAGGAACCAAGGCAGGCCTAACACTGCAGCTACTAAGCAGAGCAACAGGCAGGCTGCTCTTGATCTGCTTTCTGTTTTAATGTTGTACCTTTTTTTTTTTTTTCTTCTACCACTGCTATACATGCTTACAGGGCAGCTTAAGATAAGACGATGCATCTCACTAGCTAATTGATGGGTTACATTGCCATCAGCAACCACATCAGAAAACCACCATAGCAGTCAGGAGTCAATAAAACCACCTACAGATGCATTGGTTTGTGTTTCACATCGCCATGACGCAGTAAGTCTGTGGAAGTCCTTGGCAGAGATGCCACAGCCTGAGCAAAGCAGGATGCCAGAGCAGCACTCAGAAGGAGCAGAAGCGGCTTGCCGGCAGGGCTAGGGGAGGCTGAACTTCTGACAGCCCTCCTGTGCCCAGCCACAGAGCGACAGAGGCACCTCACAGCAGGTCAATACTAATCCCTGGAACCTAGAAACAGGTTTAGTTCTCAGTTCTTAAGCAGGACAGCAATGGAAAGGACACTCCTGTGCATAAATTTTACAGCCTGAGTGAAGACAAGCAGTAAAGAGAAACTGACCTGCCCTAGGAGAAAGTGACAGCTCTTTGGTCCTAGGAATTTTTAATAGATGGTCCTGGGATTTTTTTTTTAATAGATTTTAAGCTTTGTGTGATATTGAAAAGATAAACTTCTGATTCAATAAAGGATATTAACTGAAGACATGCAATCAACAGATAAAACCAAAGAAATAGCTTTTTAAACTGTGTTCCCTTATCATGCATTTAAAAAAAAAACAAACACAAAACAACAAAAAACCAACACCCCCAAACCAAAACACTAGCCATTTTGTGTTCTCTCCAGCATAAAACTTACAATACTTAAATTGGTGAGAAATGTTTCTCATAGGACAAGGAAAGATAGATAGGTTAGGCAACAAAGAAATGTAGTTTTAAAAGTGAAACAAAAATGAAAATTCTTATTAATTTTTCTTGATGTAAACTCCTTAGAAATTTAAGTTTGCTTGCAAAAGCAAACACTCCCGAGTTCTGTCAAGTGCTGTCTTGTTCTAACATCTCAGTTAATCAAAGTGATTGGTATGTTTTATTTACATTAATTTGTAAATTTTATATCATTGCACAATCAGTTCTAACTAGGTCCCTTTCAAATTACTTTTTGTGGAAGATGCTGTCTCCACAGCAACATCTGCCAGGTTACAAACAGCACTTCTGGACAATACACGCACACTTCCACGTGTTTCACCATCAACAGAAAACTAAAGAAAAAAATACCCGAAGATTTAGTGCTAATTTAGGTGGTCTAAAATCTCTCTCATCTCATATTGTGTATCATCAGACCACCAGGCACTTGTTTTCTCTTTACCCATCACTGGCAAAGATATGCAGCTAACGTGTTCAGATATGCCTGTATGTAGAATTAACAGGAATTAAAAAGCAAATAATAATAAGCAAATAATATTTAGTAATCCATAGTTACTGTGCAGATCTGGGAAACCAAAATAAGAATCCAGACAACAACTGCAGTAATAACTTGTATTTCTGAGACCAAAAATAATTAGATCAGCATCCCGTACATATAGCTGATATACATCTCTGCCACCCACAACACAGCATGCTCATACCCAATCTAGTTTCAAGAGACTTAGCTTAAGAAGATAAATACCTTTGCAACATAATTCACCTTCCTTTCCAAAAGGTTTCAACCAAGCTACACTACCTCAGGGTTAGACAGAGAGAAGAAATTATGATTGCATCCACCAAGCTAAAGGAAAAACCCACTCCATATGTGAGATTTTCTTGTGACTTGCAAGATTTCATCTATTTCTTACTTGCCTAGCATTTACTACATAATTTGACAGATGCTTACCATGCGATTTTGTCACTTAAAAGTCACTCTTAGAAGAGTAAGAGCTGAGATTTCCTTATAGTAAGTGCTGCACAGAGCAGAGGGAGGATTTAAATAACTGATAAGCCACCTTCCAGAATGCTGCCAGAAACCAGTGCCCAGAAGAGGACGGTGTCAACAACACAGTGTTGGGATTAGCAGGAAAGCAGTTCCCGCTGTGCCGAAGAGGGAGCTCAGGCTGCAATTGCCCAGGAGAGGCCAGGCGGGACCTGTGCTGAGGCAAGAGGGGACAGGGAATGGCTCCCTGTGGTGGTGATGGCCAAGAAGCCACCAGCCTCTGAAGTGTGAAATAAAGAGATCATCTGCCCAAGAAGAGCAACAGCACAAGTCTGTTTGCCCCACTGCTGGATAAGAACCGAGTTTGGGATTTTAATTATTATCTGTCATGTTTCCCTCTGCCAAGAGGCAGACGGGACTGTCTTGTTTGTCCTGTGGCCAAATGCCAGCTGAGCCTGTGCTCCTCTTAAGGATATGACTACTCCTTTTGTAAATGTACTAAACAACTGGGTTAATCAATTACCACTCAAGACAATCTGGAGTTGGTAAACATTCTCAGTCTATTTATCCTTTTTTTTCCCCCCTTCCACTGCTGTGCTTCTTTCAGACTGCTCCCAGCTTGAGACTGAATTCTGAAATAAACCCCACCGAGTGACAGCTAGCACCAAGCACCTAGAGAAGCACCGCAGCTCTGCGATGGCTCCAGCCCCAGCTCGCACAGGTTGCAGACCCAAGGGAGTCCCTCCTGGGGAAACCTTCTGGCTCAACCCATATTGCCCGCCAGTCACAGCAACTGGACAGGAACTTTTAGAAATCCAGAGTATAACCAAGAGCTTTAGCAGATTCCCATTTTCCTTGAGCATCGTATTAAATATTAACACAAAATTTATTTCTTATGTACCGTGTAACAACAGATTCCATTACATTGCTAAGATGCAGGAAAAAACAGGACTGAGGGAAAGGCAAAACATGCCGTTCTGCAAGCTTAAGGGAGCATACATCGCTGTCTGACAAAACAAGAACAGAAGTAAGAGTTATTACATACCTTCATTTCATAGAAATCTTGGCTCGGAGCTATATTTTTTTAATGTAGGAAAAAGCACATAACTACATTCATAAACCTATTCTAAAGCTTTGTAAATAAACTATTGACACAATCACCTTGCTTTATTCCTCCACAGTATCTCCTAGAAGAGATGAACAGCTAAAAGCTTAACTACACAGACCTCTTTAGAGGGACTGCAAGTTGTACAAACCTACTCAGCAACATATTACAGATGCATTGATCTCACCGACAGACAGATATTTAATAAAGCTTAAGATGGGGCCCTCTTAAGTTTCTGAAAGGAGTCCAAAGTCGCTTCGTGCGCCCTGTTACCAGCCCGAGGTCTTGAGGTTTCTATTAGTTTCATTATCCTTTAACTTTTCAAGTGCTTTTCTTGTCTTTTTTTTCCCCTATGTGAAAGGCCAATGGAGAGAGGAAGCTAACAGACTATACACAGGCAGTAAGCGAGGGCTAACAGTGCACGTGAAGAACAACGCATTTGTCAATTCTGCTTGAATTTGATCATCCAAATCCTTCGTAACTTTTAGGTGTCTAATTCATACTTAGTGGTACAAGACACATCTGTAACTACAGGTAGGGCTCTTTATACAACCCACTGCAACGAAACCAGAGCTTTTAAGCCATTAGTCAAAAAAGATCCGCTATTCACATCTTTGCCTTGCTAGGAACTTGCCTTGTTATCTATGAACACAATTCCACCTGTATTTATGTAGTCACCTTTATTTTTGTAAGAATTTTTTACTTTCATTTTAATAAAACTTGTTTGTAAATTGGTCTACTGCATTATGTTATTATTCAAGGATCTAAACTGGCTTCAGATAGAGGCTTAAAACCTAACTTCAGCCCCTAGAGTAAATACAAACTGTCACTAGTCAGCACATTTATCGTGGATTTTTCAAGTGCTAAAAGACCACAGGGCCACTTTCCTCTGCCAACCAGCTCAGAACCACCTTCCAGAAATAACCTCAAGATACTGTAAAGCATTAGGTTTTTTTCTGGCCTCAAAGACAGGCTTGGTGATAGCCTTCCTTCCAAAGCTGAATGGGTGCACGCTCACAAAAACCCTCAGGGATGCTAACCATCTTAAAAGGCACATAGCTGAAAAACTTCTTCAGTTCATATGTGGATATATGTTTTACAAAGAAAAAAAAGATAATAATCCTGATACACTGACAGCAAGAGAAAGCCACGCTGCACTCTAGTTGCGCTATTGCACCGTGCATTGCTCGTTTCTCAAGTGGCCTTCGGAGGCTCACTTCAGGTCTTTAAAAAAATTCCACTTCTTTCAAAAGACAGGTTTTGAAGCAAAACTCTCCGATATGCAATAGCATCAGAAAATAGTTACAAAGCACCTATATGAAAACATCCGCCATTTATCCTTCGTTTCCTTTCCATCGATGCTGCAGCAGGACGACACAGCTAAGCCAGCCTAAGGTCCTAACCATCCCTTCCCGCTAAAGCTGACGTTTACCTGACCTCAAGGCGAGCCAGCTCGAGGAGCTATGGCAGCAAAAGCTGCCGACATTGGGAAAGGCGGTTTGGTTTGGTTCCCTGAACCAGCACACCAGGAGGTCAAGTACGAGCTAATACCATGGCAAGGGAGGCTACAGAACTGGGACGACTCTGCTCAGCCAAGAGACTGGGCTAACTGTACTGCTGAACTCCATCTGCTGGGCAAAGCCAAGCCATTATTTCTCACTTTTATTATCTATTTAAAGGAATTTCAGGTCATCATAAAAAGAGCATAACTCAATTAGGGTTCAAAAATGGTTTTCAAATTTAGCTTTAAATTTCATCAATTGATTTGAATATAAAACTAACTACCCTGTGAATTAAGAATGTCAGCATTTTTTGACTGAAACACTTAAAAGACCCCCAGCTATTCCACCAGGGAACACTAGAAGACGCATGAAGAGTTGCTGGTGTAGGGACCAAAGTTCCCTTTTTTAAAAAACAAAACTGCAGTAAAGAAGAAGAAAAACTACCAGTATGTGAAGGAACAAGACGACGTGGATACTGCAAGTAACCGAAGCCCACCTGCGTACAGAAAGGAGCTGCCATCTACGGAGGGAGGCAGGCCAGCGCCCCACCGAAGGCGACACGCAGCTCCCACCAGGACCACCAGCCGCTCTGCTCGCCCGCGAGCCCACGGCGGCGGGTGGAAGGCGCCAGAGCTCCTTTGCTGGGCAGCTAGCAAGCAGCTTTGCTTGTTTCCTAGCCCGCCAGCCTCCAGAATTAAAGCAGGGAGCGTGCAGCCTGCTCTGGCACTTGCACCACAACACCCACGAGCAAAACGGATGCACGGAGCACTATTAACTTGCAGTTTGGCTGCTCCTGCTCCGCCTTGCCAAGAGCCACGCCGGCTGCGATGCAGCCGAGGCTGCTCCTTGTCCCCTTCCCGCCTTTATCAGCCCCAGGCGGCGGCTCTGTAGGCCTCCACCGCCGTTCGAGGGCGGCAGGATGCCCTGACGGGCGAGGACCGACGACGAAGACGACGCCATCTGCCTCCCGGGGCACACCCGGAGATGCCGAACGGCACAAACCCGACGAGGAGAACGGAGAGCTGCGCTGCGGGGAAAAGCGGGCCGGGGAGCGTCGCCCCGTGGCCGGCGAAGGCTGCCGGGGGCAGGGGGAGCGGCGGGGCAGCGGCCGAGGGGCCCGAGGGGGCCCGGGCTCGCCTCCCCGCCCCAGGAGCCGGATCGG
>VZTV01034935.1:0-48097 GCA_013400875.1 Anhinga rufa
TCTCCGCGCAACTTCAGCAATCTGGGTAATCTCAGGAGCAGACCTTTCAAGATGCACACAAGACCTCTGACAAAATCGCTGCCCCGATATCACAGTGCTTCCTCCTGCGTGGCTCCTTGCTGTCTCAAGGCTAACATGCACACAAAAAAACCCCTACTTGTAGATGCTANCTACTTGTAGATGCTAAAGCTCACCCACAGCATGTAGTGCACTATTCTGGAAACTAGTTCAGGCAATTCAGCCCCTTCTTTCAACTACAGTCTATCATTTAAGCATCACTCTTCTACAAGTTTTAAATAAAGCAACACTTAAAGAACCATTAGCGATGCTTAAAGAATGCCTACATAGGTAGCAGGCCACCCTACCGCAAAAGAAGAGTCTACCTTCCTGCGAACTAAGCAGCAGCACATTTGCCCACAATCCTGCTCCCTTAAGAACCACAACCTCTGCCAAAGCTAAGACTGTTACCTGAAATCTGACAAATGAGCTATTTCAAAATCAAAGGGAAGGGAAAAAATCCGTAGTTGTGATGCCTCCCACCTCTGCACTCCAGCCAGTTGCAGGGAGAGTGAAATTTCAATCAGTTCTGTGGTCCCATTTACGCCCAAGGCAGTCAGGGCTTTATCAGTGTTAAGCCAACACTACAAATGCCATCAGGAGCACCGATGCCCTTTTTTTCAACAAGGTACTGCAGTGTACAGATAGACTGCTGTGTGACCCAAACCAGACACAAGGCAAGTAAATACACATTTAATTTAAATACTAGGAATGTCCTGGCTTTTCCACCAGGTATTCCTGTGGGGTCGCCCTGAGTCAGCTGGGATGGGGGCAGCAGAGACAGAAGATCCTACAGGGTTGATGCTGGGGAAGATGGGGAAGGAGGGCAAGCAGTGTCTCACTACTTGCTAAACCAGTGTAGTCATTTTAAACGATGTTTAAATACTGATGTTGAATAGTGACATGAATGAAATGTACCGGAAAACATGAAGCATTTAAAAATCAATGGGGAAAGTATGAGATGCTGATCTACAGTTCCAGTAAAGAAAAGGCAGCATTGCTAGTAGACATGCTACGTTGTGAAACCTCAGAAGCAAGCCATTACCCTAACACAAAGCAAAGCTCAAAGCCAGCCCTTAGCTAGCTTTTTTAAGGCCAGCTTCTCTTGCTTCACCAAACCCTTGCCTTAGCATGCACCAACACAGCAGTTCCACCAGGAGCATAATGGCCAAGCCAAGTTAATGCGATTGCACGTATAGGTATAGGTTAGACCCAAGAAATAATATCAGAATCAATGTTTCAACACCAGAATTACCATTTCACAAACTAACTATCGTACCATCTTTTATAACCCCCAAGCACCCCACAGGAAGGCCCTTCAGTGATCCCTCTTACCAGATGCAATCCTGCAAAACCTCAGAGCAAGGATGACTAGAAGGTCTTCGTTTTTTGACATATGCATGGTCCTCCTGCCTTTAGCAGGACTGCTTGCGCCCAGGTCTACTTGATCTACAGCTGAGCTTTCAAAAACTTCTTATGCTGAAGAACAGAAATGAAGCAAGGAGGCTGAACCTTACAAAGGAAGGAATTCTAATAGAAATGCCTCACCAAGCGTGAACTCTTCTAGACCTTCAATTTATTTTCCAATACAAGTCTATACTTCTGCAGCCTGCTGCTGTGGGGTGCTATGCGTCAGTGACTCCCAGGACTTCCCCGCAGCAGGGTATCATCATGTTTCCATGCAGCAGCTTCACCCTTGCAGCTCTAGCTCTAACTGCCCAAAACTGTAATACTCGTACTGCACTACACAGGAATTCAAACTGGATTTTTTGATTTTGAATTTTATCCATTTCCAAAACCATACCCACGCAAGCCAGGCTGCCGATTTAAACGGAAATACATGGCGGTTTGCAAAATCAGGTCACAGGGAAATAAAAAAAATAAATCCTGTTTTGTAATGCCTGAAGAAGGTGCGTGTGGGAGAGATGGGGTTTCTTTTCTAGGAGAAAAAATACGCAGTGAAACTCAAGGAAAGGAAAATGAAGCCTCGCCTCTGAACTGAGACAAACTGCTGTCTTACTGGCATAAGTAAATGAAAGGTGAAGGCTTTGTCAGGAGCTGTGCTCTGCAGAAGACAGCTAGAGAAGAAGAATTTAAGATTTCTGGGACAGTTAGAGTCACAAGAGATGAGCATTGTATGATTTAATTATCCAACTGGAGGGATAAATTAAGCTTTGACTTGGAGCTGCATATAAAGAGAGCAATTAGACTTCTCTTTAAGAAAATTAGCATATTGTTTAAGAAGGGAGTAATAGTTTAAAATGCAAGTATGAAATTGTTACTTATATGCATGGTAATAGATCTGTATGCTATATGGATTGAACTAGATGCTCCACTGTTTTATATCAGTATCCCTTTTGCAAAGCCAAAAGACCTTATGCTGGTTTGCACTATCAGGAAATGTGCCCCAGTGAGTCCATTTTCGGTGTGGACACAACCTCCACCTTTCACTGAAGTTTTCTCCATTTCAAGATCCACCCTGTGCTATCTTGGACATGTATTATTCATAGATTATTAATCCCCTTAAAATCTGTATGTGCTGTGAATCTGCTCTTGAAATGGGTTCTGCATATAGATGTACATGCTTAGCTTGGGTTCAAGTTTTTATGCTAGATTTTGGTATAATAGTATACAGTATGAGTAATCTACTCTTCCTCTTATAAGGGAATTTAAAAATAAAATAAATAATTAACCCCCCCAAAAAACATATGCCTTACACTCCAGGCTCCATTGGCACTGCATTAAACAATTCCAATGAGATGAAGTGCTCAACTCTCAAAAAAACCCCCAAAAACATCTCCATCAAGCTTCCGATTTTCCAAAAGGGCAAATGAGTATGAGTCCTTTGACCAAAATAAAACCCTGCAAATCTATTCTAGCTAGGGAACGAGCCCTAAATCATTAGAAAAATACTTAGTAATAGATTTAAGGTTTAAAATAAGTGATTTTCTAGATCAGGAGTATATATAAGCTTATTCTCTATACTATGCACCAGCTTTCAATAAACTATGCCCTTTCTTTGGAAATGTACCAAAAATTGAGAGATGTCATCACTACAGAGGCAAGCACTTTTGACCCTGTGTAAGATTTTGTTATGGTATTGTTATTTGAACAATTCTGAGGAAGTCAATGTTTGCTCTGCTATTGTATTTCTATCTAGCAGCACTTTCCAGAGTGAAGAAATTGCTCTATCATGCATGCAGAAGCACTTGGCTTGCACATAAAAAGTCCCCAGAGGGTTAAAAAAACCCAACACTTTTTGAAACCCTATCAACATGCACACAAATTGCACACCAAAGAACTGGCTAGTATAAATTTGAATGCATTTAATACCCAAGCGAGGAGCAAGACAGTAACTCTGAAGCAACAATCTCTGGTTTTTTGCGTAACTTGTCCAACAAAATGTTTAAAAGACTAATCATTTTCCATTCATGATCTTTTACCATACACTTTTATGGTCAGATAATTAATTTCTCTAAATAAAAAAAAATAATCAGGTCTTCATGTGTTAATATAAGCACACATTAGTTTAATTTTCCATTGAACAGATTCATACGGCTCTGTTTGAAGCCATGGGATCCCAATGGTAAAAACCTAACGTGATTTGTCCTCTTTTATACAGAAAATGGGTTGATGGAAAAAAAGATATACTATTTGCAGCTTTATACATTTCTTATATTCTCTACATTTTTATTATTAGCAGTACTGGAGGGGAAAACATTAGGAGTAAACACACAGGTGAAAGGTATCACTGTATTGGTCACCAGTTAGAAAGTCGACCTTGTACAGAAATTCTCTACTATAATACGGCACCAAAAATGACTAGGATGTATGTTCAGAGCAGATAATAGCAGCTCTCCTTTTTGTAAGCCAGATAGTTTGACTTACTCCAAGCTGAATTTCAGCAATGAACATTTTTTTGAAAGTACCATGGCAGTAAGCATCACAATGACTACAGTCACTGCGGAAAAGCTTCCTTGGTGGACATCAACTTATGGGGCACCAATGACATCAGTGGAAACACTGACGTGGTCCTCACCTGCTCCCAGGGGACAGCCCAGGCAGGAGCAAAAGCGTGCTCAGGCTGCAGGTCTCCAGGATACACCCCAAAAGCCTGGTGCCATCAGGAACCGACCTCTTTACCCACACATTGCACTGGTGCCCCCCCAGAACAGACCACCCACTAACAGGCAGGAGCAGGTCTTTAGGATGAGGTATATTTGTGCTTTTCCATTTCTGTGCTGACACTGCGTGGATGTCTTGAATTAAGCACTCAGTTGTTTGTTTTATTTTTTTTCTTTATCTGTGCAAATCCTTGAAAATGCTGCTTTGTTCCTACTCAGAGTTGCCCTTTGGGGGTGGGTTTTTGTAACAGCTGCCCAAGATGACAGGTGAATATTTATCTCTCTGTGTGATTTAGGTGTGTAACTGCCCTCGTCTCCCACCCTGCAGGTTGAGTTCATATGGTCCAGGCGACTCTTCCGAAGAAGCCGTTAGAGAAATGCAGGGAGCAGGCTGTGGCTGCCAGATGGCTATGTATCTATCTATCTCCCACTCCCTGGTGCTACCCCATCACACAGCATCAACTGTGAGCTCCGGTGGGAAATTAATTCTCTCCCTTGCTTCTACTCAGGAAAGTTTCCACTCTGCATTGTAAGTTTACAGCTATGCATCACCAAATAAGCCCCAAGAAGAGGGAAGACAGCCATGCTGATGTTAAGTGACTTGCTCAATGTCAAACAGCAGCCAGTAGCAGAGCCAGGAATACGACCCTAGGTCCTGCATGGTGCAGGCCGGGAGCGGCAGCAGCACACACAGGCATTGGGAGTTGGGGAGCAAGTTTGCACAGCCCACACCAAGGGTCAGTAACTCCATGTAGCAAGGTGTCCTGGTTTCAGCTGGGATAGAGTTAATTATCACCACTGCTTCAGCACAAATCCAAAGCGCAGCCCCATACTAGCTACTGCGAAGAAAATTAACTCTATCCCAGGTGAAACCAGGACACAAGGCATTCCTGGCAGAGATGGATCTGTATCAGATTTGCTCTTTTGTAGCTACATTCACTAGTTTAAAGTTTTGCATATACTTCTAAAAGTGAGTGCATGGTGAGGAATCACTTCAATATTCAATACCTTGGTTTTTTGCTGTCTACCACCACCAACAGCAGCCCATACAGAAGCCTACTCAGACTTAACTATTTGGAAAAACCAAAAGAACATGTTATTCCCAGGGGAAAACAAAATGACCTCCCCACCCCTTTCTACGTTTAGGGCAGCAGGCTGAGTACAAAGTATCATGGATATAATTCAACACATACAGTCTGTAAATACTTATTTAATGCATTATTTTTATAATACACTGGCCCAAGCCATTTTTTTGTTTTTAAGTAACACCATTGGATACCAAGGTCTTACGGGGGACGTATCTCCCTAGCAATCCTCTTCCTTCCTCTGTGTACTGGTCATAAGGGAGGAACAGTATGCCTGAATTACTGCTAGCATGGGCGTGAAATATATTAATACAGATCTTATAAAGGCTAGCTTTGGAGTTTTATAAAAACCTGTATATTCTTTTGAACAATTAGTTCTGGCAGCAAGCCCTTTAATCCAATAAAGGCTCATTATGTCAATAGCAGACCTCACGCAACATGCAAATCATATAGCCCCTGTAAAGCAGCCTGCATGAGGGTGAATTATCTTTCAAGAATGCAGGTCTGGGCTGAAATTATCCCCAGTGCAAAGTAAAGGGATTCACACAGATTCAGACTTCTCTCTTAAAACATCCATGGGCTTGGAGAACACTGCAGAAAACAGGACACCCTCTATGGACTCCAACAGACCTTGTGAAAAGCACCCTAAATTGGGCTTCTGTCCAGTCTTGGGCCACCCAGCCAAAGTTATTCACCGTATCGTATTAACAGGCGAGGAAGACCCTCTGCTGTTGCAATAACAGAAATGACTACATGGTGCAAGAATGATGACCCTGGAGTGAGTTTCCAACCAAAATGTCCTTAGGCAAGTAGTCTCCTTCTACATTGTAGGGGCCACACGCAGTGAGTGATGAGAGCTGAGCAGCCCTGGCTTCTTTGTTAGACCTCTGGCCAGAGGTAAGAAAAAGAATGAAGGCTACGAGAACACAAAAGTTGTGAGCTCCAAAGCCCCATGTTTCAGAGGGATATAAGGGGACACACTGCCCCTGTTAAAACCAGAACCCCGTGTGCAGAAATGAACCTAAACCAACGCCCTGCCATCTCCCAAAACAAATCAACTGCCACAAAAATGCAGAGAAACACTGTGTGGATTTTTTTTTTTTAAGTTGAAAAATAAAAAGGATACTGCTATTGTGCTTTAAAATTTTATGATCTGTTGACCTTAGCGTCAACTCCCTGCCTGGTCAACATTAGTAAGAAGGGCTGAAGAGGTATTTCCAGGGGCATGGGGACTGCTTTGCTTCAAATGCATTTTTTTTTGCTTTTCCTTTTTTTTTTTTNTCCCCCAAAGCCCATTGGGACCATTTGTGTGTGACATCTGCTCCAGAGAGGTCAGAGCCGAGACCAGTGCAGCAGCCACTGCTTCTGGGCACCCCCTTGACTTGTAATGCACCTTACACCCTAACAAAGCCCCTTCACTTTTGCTTTCCAGCACATTCCCTCTTGCCCTGGTTCATGAGCCTCTCCCCTCATTGCACCAGATTCAGCCATGCAGAGGCAAAGACTCTGATTTGCTTTGCAGAAGCTAGAGCAAGAGGGGGTGTGTGTGGGGTGTGGAGTGGTGTGGTGTGGTGTGGAGGGAAAAGGCACAAAAGCACCTGTTATGGAGGAATTAAGTGTTTTTACTGCCACCCCCCCAGCTCCAGGCATCAGTTCCAGTCAATTCCACCTAGACAATAAAGTAATTTATCACTTGAGGACCTGTACAGGTTCGATACCTGATGTAAAGCAGATGATTGCTTCCATTGATTCAGATGAAATATCCAAGCAGAGCTGCGGCTGGCTGTGGCTAGAGCGCATGCACGATTTGTGATGGTTTAATAAATAAACCATTGATTACAAAATGGAGCCTGATAAATCCTGACGGGGCATATCTGCAGCTGTACCTCTCCTCTGACTCCTATAATTAATGGCTTAGTACTGTGCTACTGTTAAGTGAGGACCAGCTCATCTAGAAGCAATAGCACATGTTAGCGACATTTATGCAAATGTGCATAATTACTGCACCCGGCATAACTAACAAGGTCACTTCTTGTTTTGGCCGAGATTTTCTCAGTGGAGACCGTCAGCGTTGGCTGGGAATGTCTTGCCACAAGACAGACCATTTCTAATGCTGGGGCTTCAGCGCCTGATGAGGCGATACTGTGGCAGGGAGGCAGGAGACAGATCCCCCAGCAAATGGGGAGATCAGCCCTCAAGTCAAGCAACCACTAGAAGATGCTGAATGAGAGATGTGGGGACTGACTGGGCTCTGAATGGTGTTCAAGCTGGGAAAGGGACCGTCCCACTCCTGGTCACAGGTTTTAAGAAAAACTTCACATAGGACACCCCTTGACAAATAGCATCTCGCAAGCCTCCCGGACTACAACCTCATACAGTGCCTTTCTCCTAAGCAACAAAACTACAGCCTTGTTGTGAACAGTTGTTTAAATGACCTAAATTTTTCTTGAAGAAGTGGTGGATTTAGAAGATCACAACCAGTCCACGAGTCTTGCTGATACATGAAGGCACACGAGCCAAATCAAATAGTGTTCATCTGTCCGTGCAAATACTCCTCCCGTAACCGACACAGAGCTCGGCTATTACTCAGAGATCTTCAGCCACAGTCCCCAGCATTGCCAGCATTTGCTTATATCTGCATGGATGGCATGGGAGAGAAGCATTACATCTTTCTGTAACTGATATATATGCTCTTCCCAGAACGTATTTAGGTATCAAGCCAGGCTAATACATGTCCAATTACCAGTGAAATCGCTTTAATATTTACTAACCTATTAGACTCTCCAGTCAAAGGAAGGTGTTAAGTATCAGAGATACCTAATACAATAGCCAACCATTTGTATGAGGCTCATATTTAACTTCACAGTATTTTAACAAGGTTGCTGGGGACATTCTTTTATGGTTTCAAGGCAAAACCCCAGATCCTTAAAACATAAATATATCACAGAAGAAACTGGCAGAGAGAGGAGAAGAAGGAGAAAGGATTTGTCTTCAATTTTTATTTGACTCCCTCCAGGCCGACTGAAGACAGAAATAGACGCGTGATTTAAAAAAAACCCACTAGATTTTATAATGGTAAATTCTTGCAATTTAAAGAGGTGACTCTGCCTATAAGGGAGACCTTATTGCGGCCTTCCAGTACTTAAAGGGGGACTATAGGAAGGATGGGGGCAATCTATTTAGCAAGGCCTGCTGTGACAGGACAAGGGGTAATGGTTTTAAACTGAAGGAGGGTAGGTTTAGACTGGATATAAGGAGAAAAAGTTTTACAGTGAGGGTGGTGAGACACTGGCACAGGTTGCCCGGAGATGTGGTAGATGCCCCATCCCTAGAAACATTCAAGGTCAGGCTGGACGGGGCTCTGAGCAACCTGGTCTAGTTGAAGATGTCCCTGCTCACTGCGGGGGGTTGGGCTAGATGACCTCTAAAGGTCCCTTCCAACCTAAACCATTCTATGATTTCAATCTGAATAAAAACCAAGCTTTCTTTGGAAACATAATGCATAGATCTACAAAATATGTTAAATAACACGGAGGTATTACCGAGTAATGTCCATCAGAAAGTACTCATCTGAGTTAATACTGTTTCCCAAATGAAATAAAGTGCAACAATAAATAATGGCTAATGTGTAATTCCATGTAAAGTCAGGACCCATCTTTTCTTTCATTAAACTTGGTACAGTGTATGTGCTATGCATTTTTAATACCTTTAAGTAATTTAGGAGAAATAGTACAGACTAAGACTGACAGGAAATAGTCTAAGCTCCTAATTTTAGGAAACAGCCTATAAATGAAATTTCAGAAGGATATAACTTCTTGATTAAAGGCAAATTGTTGTTGTCACACCCAGAAAAAAATGTAGTTTTATATCTTATTACTCTAATTTATTACATTTATTACTATAATTTAGGAGAGTACCACAACAACAACCACTGAAGAATCATAGCCCAGGACCTCACCATGCTACATTCTGCTCAGGCATTGCAAAATAAACAACAACAATCTACAATTTGAGATATTAAAGCAAAAAATGGCTCCTCTTACAAGCATGCATCAACTTCTGATTTTTGACAGGCAGCAAGAGCGAACGCATTTCAGACTCTTTCCATTTTCTTGCTGGATAGTTCTTAAACATCTCTCTCTCCCCTCCCCACCCGTCACTTCTGACCCTTATTTCCTGCACATGGTATTTCTGTCCTTCACGTGAATCTGATGCGCCTGATAGACCAGGCATGCAGGATGCTGATTAGCGCTGTCTGCTTTAAAGTTTCCCTAACCCATTTCTCAGGTAATCTCATACAAATGCCTATCTACAGCCAGCACATGTGGAAGAGATGCAGTAGCTCACCTCATACTCCAGAAACACCTGTAATAAATCAGAGGAAAGCTCTTAGCCCACATGTTGAAAGGCAGGGGTGTAAAAGCAGGGACTGAAGCTGAGGCTTGAACCCAAATCCCACCATGTACTTGTACGCTTCCCTACAAGCTCATCGTGATGAAGGGTGGTAGGGGATCTGCAGAGGGAAAATAAAAGGCAGAGCATAATGCATGAACTTACGCAGGCAAATAGTAATGCAAATGAATAACTCTACTCACGCGAGCAGTCTCCATAAATCCCTAATCATGTTTGTGTTCAAATACTTCCTCCCACTGCTGCAAAATGTGTGAGGAGGCTGAGAAAGAGTCATCTGCAAGTACACGGATTCACACCACTTAAAGCTGTCCTTATTAAAAACAAACCGTATGTATTTACCAAAGGAGTATTCAGGCAATCTTGTCCATTTCCCTTCCTTCAGTCAATGCAAGGAGAGACCAAGGTACTCCAGAGCAGACCAAAAAGGACATGCTTTTTCAGCCAAGGGAGCTGAAACAGCTTCCACCTCCACTTGGGGGATTCACTGCAGAAAATACCTAGTTTAAATCACATTTTATAGCTTGTGTCACAGTGACTAAATAATTCAATAGCCCCATCTGGCTTTAAAAATCTCATAGGGAAACCTACCTATTGCACAACAGGTGGCAAATCCCTCTACCAAAAGAAGAGTAAACTTGGCCCTGAAAACTAGTTTTTTTTTTAAAACCAATCAACCAAAACCCCACGTAAGCCAGTGGGTAAGAGGTTTATGCTGTTATGAAAGAGATCAGATGAGTTATGGTAAAATCATCAAGCCTGGAGCTTTTGATCAGTTTCTATTAAGCTCTAAAATAACATCTCTTGCCATAAAACACCAGTGTATTTGAAGAAGAAATCATACATAGAGAGGAACAGATTATAGTATGAATCTAATTTAACTCTACTAAAAGCTAGAAATACCTCATCTACCACAGTGTTTCAGAAACTGAACCCTAAACATGAAAAATCCAGCCATTACACAGCATTCTGGGCTAGAGAGACTGTATCAGGTTCACAGAATCACAGAACGGGTAGGGGTTGGAAGGGACCTCGAGAGTTTGAGGGGGATGGGGAGAGAAGAAGAAAAAATAGCTGTGGCAGCCTGTTCCTCTCAACCCAAAGGGGACTAGGGCCTTTTAAAAATGCGTAACTGCACTTAAACTCTTCCTAGGGGACTTACACAGCAACTAGATATCAATGAAGTAATGGATTTTATGGGTTCCAACTACACAGCGTACTTGAGCAGGATTAGTTCTGTGCACAGTTAGGAATTTACCTAGCTGTAGGTTACATGCAAAATCAGTGCCCTATATATTACTCTCCCCCAAACTGGTGTTTGCACCCGACACCCCTCCTGAGAAGCAGACGTCTCTGAAGGTGAGCCACAGCCTTGCATTTCACAGCTGAAATAGCAGCTCTGAAACCCCTTGGACTTTTGCCTCAAAGACAAGTAGAATGAGGCAGGTTTCCCACACAGAAATGGACACAAGACTCAGAGGTATCACTGAGAAAAACACCCCATGATATTTAAGGATCCGTGTGATGCTGGGATGCTCGACGCTTGGTCCTGGTTAGGTCCAAAGTACAGCACTTCCAATGGTGCACTGGGCAGTTAGCCCAGGCGTTCCTTAGGAAGCTGCAAACTTGTTTGGGTTTTTTGGTGTTAGGTAGCACCCTTGATATTTGCAATGATTTCATCAATCAATTAATCGGCAAAGTCTGTGGCAGCTTCAGCCTGAGGTGGTACAATCGAGCACGTGGGAGGATGGCTCCATGGCACTGGGATGCCAGATGCAACGCTGCTGGTGCGTCCACCCTGATGGGCACGTCTTAGTCAGAAGAGTCCCCTGCCTGAAAAGCGGTGGCTGCTGCACTGCTACGCTGCTGCACGAGGTTACATACCTCTTCAAAGCACTTGTGTCTTCATAAAGTTTTCTCTGCCTGACTGCTCCTGTCCTTAACAACAGCAACAACAACAAAAATAAAGACCCAGGGAAACTTCTTCTGGACTTAGAGGCAGAAGCCACAGCATTTCCCCTTTAAAAGCAAACCAAGGATAAGAAATTCATTAAACTGTAGAACAACTGAGCAAATGAACTATTTAAAGAGCCTTTTCTCCTTTCTGCTGTAAAGCACAGACACGAATGCATACATATTGTATATACCTTCCCCCCAATTTTTAAATAGGGAACACACTTCTGTTTTCCCTCTGCACATGCAACACCTCTCCACCAGATCTTGCTCTAATATTCTGAATTTCTCAGCAGTTTCAAACCTAATTAAAAAAAAATTAAAAAGTCTACTTAGCATAAAGATGTTTTCCTCTTTTTTTACTGCCAAATCTTTCTACCTCGTTACTGGTTTCAGATGCAAAGTGTGCAACACCCAGGAAAAAACCAGTGACAGATTTAAGGGCTAGCCCCTGATGCCCATGCAACATTTCAGACTAGCACTTTGGGACCAATATAACTAACTGGGAGGTTCACAGTTTTCCAAATGAACACAGAATAATGGCTTCTCCTTTTTCATCTGGACCCAGCAGCAGAAGGCATCCAGCTTCTGGGGAAAGGTAATATAAGTGCTCCCAATCAGTAATAGCAGAGCTTTCTAAACAGCTTTTCTATAAAGCCATATACAGCATAGAGCTAAATAAATCCTTTTTTTTTAGTCCTCACTTGAAGTGACCTGCATAACTTAAAATGCAGCTTTATTATCTAATAAAACCTTCCATCGCACTGAATCGCCCTGTGCGTTCATGCACACAGAGATAAAAACGTGTGTGTGTGTGCACATGGGCGCGTACACACACAGCCCTATCGCATATCCTTGCATTTCACCATCTGGCATCATTCTAGGGATTAATAAAAACAAAATTAGGTTTAAAATACCACATACATGCCCAGGGAAGGAGGATTCTTACAGGAGGTTTTAAACAACCTATGTGGAAGCACTACAAGAAATACAAGGCAAGCCAGCTAAGATAGCAAGCACACATTAGGAGCGGAAAACACGTTTATTGAATCCACGGACCCCAAAAGTTATAACTATATACGTTTTATGTAGCATAAGTAAGTTGCAAACCAGTACGATTGATTAAAGCTTGCTTGAATCTAGAGGAATTGAAGTATGGCAAATGCTAATGCGACAGAGAAATGTCAAAATAGATGAGGAATTACTCATGTCAACGACTGAACAAAAACTAGCTGAGATTAAGTCAGAGACAAAGATGAAATGCCAGATTGCCTAAAGCTAATTATCTGGACAATTAATGGAATGCCTGCAACTCGTTTTGATTATTAAGAGCACAGTCTATTGGAGAAAGGACAAAGCTATTTGCAAAAGTCCGCACTGATTTCCTCGGAAGAGGATGCTGGCAATGAAGTGGAAGAAATTCCTACCCTGGAGATCACTAAGCCAGCTGCTAAAGTATTATACGGCCATGTCACCTGGTACCAAAATCATACCAATCCCTTCCTTGGGCTGTCACTGGTGTCAAAATTCAATGCACATCTTATTTACCAAGCTGATAATTTGACAAAGATCCTAGATAAGGAAAAATATTTGTTTGTCTTCGACGCTACAAAGCAAGACACATACAAGTAAGTATTTCTATACCTTGACCTGCCAGAAATTAACCTAAACTTCCTCCTCTTCTTCCTTAATTTTATCATGCACCAGTTTCAGGAAATTCCTACATTCTTCTAAATTGATACACTTAAGAGCTAAATGTGGTACCCAGATAAATTCTTTATGTGATGACACTTCTTAAACTGGCCACAGACCAGCCAGATGCAAATACCTACTCACTCAGTTAATGTGAAGAAATACAAGGATGTTTAATAAAAATATTTGCTTACTTAAAAAAAATAAAATAAAAGAAGGCTAATCCCAAATACATAGATGCTACCTATAGAGAGTTACCTGAACCTTTTTCTATGTTACTGGTACAGGACTACGTTAGTATCTGGAATGAGAAATACCCGGCAGGTTTCCCTTCTAAACATACATTTGTGACAGTAACAAGCACGGAGGCCACGTTCTTTTGAAGACAGTACTACATTGTAGATACTCCCTCCTCCCGCAACTCCAGTGACACTCTGGGAAATATGTATGCATTCACCACTGCCATTAAGCATCACATCCATCAGCCGCCAGCCACTTTACCCAAAACAGCAGAGAGTAGAAGTAGATGTGACCCAACCCTGGTGTTTCTCCAAATGGTTTCCCCACAGACAGTCCCTTCAAATATCAGTGGTAAATCAGAGCACATGTCTCGACTGAGCAAAGGCCCATAGTGCAAACGCCCAAGCACAAGCTCTGCTAGAACTGGGAGGGCAAGCAGCATAGTCATTGCTCATCAGTCAGCTCAGGCCTGCCAGGAAAAGTCTGGGGGCTGGTTTTATTCATCTGGGCTCTGGCATAGACCAATGTAGTTATGCTGCTTTCGGCACTTAGCTAACACCTTTGCACTGCGTGTATATTAATTTTGGAGGTTTTTACATCATTTAACAGCTCAAGATATAGGAATTTCCAGACTTGCCTTGATCCTCAAATGAGGATGTGTTTCAGCATAGGGATCAAAAAGCCAAGCTGTTCCTGCTTCTTGTTTAAATTCAGCATTGCTCCCTTAAAAAGAGATAGCCTACAAGACAGCACTCGCTACAGAACGGATTGAAACTCACTGCGCTTCTTGGGACAGACCCTTTCCCAGGTTGACATCTCTGCACGGCATGTTAAACTGATTAAAACCGGTTTTACAAACACGGTTCCCAAACAGGCACTGGATTTTAGCTGAGGGAAAGGCAGCCAGCTTTGCAGCAGGGAAACGAACTTCAAACAGGCGTACTAGGAGGGAGCCCATGCCTTCAAAACATGTTTTATCCATCCTTGGATGACAGAGATAAGACAATGCACTGGGGAAGCTGCACTTCCTATTTTACTCTCTGCACAAGAAGGGCTGGAAAAGGGATCGACATTTAGGGTTTCTGAGCTGATGTACCACCTCAGCAAAAACCTGTTTGGTGAGCAAACACAGCTTTGCTGACATGGCACCAGGCACCAATCTAAATCCTGGACCAAAGCAATTTTAGTAAAATGCCAATGAATTTGACAAACATGAGGAATACATTGCACATTACCCGAGAGCAACAGCCTTATGCCCCTACTCCCCGTGAAGCCCCAACTCCCAAACGCAGCGGTCACAGCAGTTTGGAGAGGGATCGCAAGCAGGACGGATGGTCTCCTTGATTCATCTCATACTGTTGCTAGAACTCAGGCCACACTCGATTATCACCTCCAGGTAGAGTTACAAGCAGAAAATACTTGTGATCCACAGGCTTAAAAGGTTATTTTTTTCACCAGCATGAAAAGTACCCTAAATAGTTTTGGTTGGTTGGTAAATATTAGGTCACTCATCAAAATATTTTACTGTGCTAACAGTTAAAGGTTTTCCAGGCCCTTAGGGAAAAAAATATTTCATCTTCCAGATGGGCCAAAACTCTCTTTTTTGCCATTTTAACTAATTTTCAGCTTCTGAGGTGGCAATTAACATCTTGGTCAGAGACACAAGCATAAACAAAAACTCTTAGTTTATCAGGTCATACCGGTATTTGAAAAATGTGCTTATTCTGTTTGCAGCTTTTATTTTGGCTTGACAAAACAAAGAAATCAGCTCTTTCCCAGGGAGGAGTTGACAGACACAGTTATTTTTCAAAACACAAATATCATGGAGGATGGTGCAAAACCAGGCATACACAATGAAGCCACGCACTCCGTCCTGCAGGCTGAAGTCAAGGCAAGGAAGTGGGGAACAGAGTGCACTGCAGTGTCTTAAGGGGGGAAAAAAAAAGCTGATTGATCTAGCTCAGCTGCTGGAGTCATGTTTTCTGATCTTTGCTCACAAAAGATGATTTAAGGCTCTGAAAGATCCCCCACCCCACCCCAAACAACATGTCAGAATAATGTGTGCTTCTGCTAACCCCATGGGAGGCATGGGAATTGTGCCAATCCATCACGCTGGTGCCACTGTCCACCCAGTATCTACCAAGTCTGTGCTTTTAAAAGGTTGAAAAAACTCTTGGTTTTGTGAAAGGAAATTTCTTCCTTTATCTCAGTCTTAAAAATAGTAGGAAATTTATACAATCTATATGCATAGTTGGAGAAGCAATGCAGGGGAAGCATCATTCCTGGACTCCAAATTTCTTTACAGGCTTGACAAAAAAAACCAAGCCACTGCAAAACATGAGTGAGCACAAGCTGAGTGTTGCCCAATGCTTCAATTCCCCTCATAACAGAGCTTAAAAGACTACTGAAAGATGCATTGTAGGCTTCTGTACTACAATACATCCATCTCAAGCACAGACATGAAAGATCATAGAATGGTTTAGGTTGGAAAAGATCTTTAAGATTATTGAGTTCAACCATTAACTTAGCACTGCCAAGTCCACCACTAAACCATGTCCCTAAGCACCACATTTACATGTCTTTTAAATACCTCCAGGGATGGTGACTCAACCACTTCCCTGAGCAGCCTAGTCCAGTGCTTGACAACCCTTTCAGGGAAGAAGTGTTTCCTAATATCCAGCTGAGGCCATTTCCTCTTGTCCTATCACTTGTTACTTGGGAGAAGAGACCAACACCCACCTCACTACAACCTCCTTTCAGGTAGTTGTAGAAAGCAATAAGGTCTCCCCTCATGCTCCTTTTCTCCAGGCTGAACAACCCCAGTTTGCTCAGCTGCTCCTCACAAGACTTGTTCTCCAGACCCTTCACCAGCTTCGTTGCCCTTCTTTGGACACACTCCAGCAACTCAATGTCTTCCTTCTACTGAGGGGCCCAAAACTGAACACAGTATTCGAGGTGCGGCCTCACCAGTGCCGAGTACAGGGGCACGATCACTGCCCTGCTCCTGCTGGCCACACTATTCCTGATACAAGCCAGGATGCTGTTGGCCTTCTTGGCCACCTGGGCACACTGCTGGCTCATGTTCAGCCGGCTGTCGACCAACACTCCCAGGTCCTTCTCTGCCGGGCAGCTTTCCAGCCACTCTTCCCCAGGCCTGTAGTGTTGCATGGGGTTGGTGTGACCCAAGTGCAGGACCCAGTACTTGGCCTTGTTAAATCTCATACAACTGACCTCAGCCCATCGATCCAGCCTGTCCCTCTGCAGAGCCTTCCTACCCTCGAGCAGATCAACACTCCTACCCAGCTTGGCGTCATCTGCAAACTTACTGAGGGTGCACTCTATCAATGATCTGGATGAGGGGATCAAGACATTGAACAAAACTGGCCCCAGTATTGAGCCCTGGGGAACACCGCTTGTGACTGGCCACCAACTGGATTTAACTCCATTCACCACCACTCTTCGGCCCTGGCCATCCAGCCAGTTTTTTACCCAGCAAAGAGTACACCCATCCAAGCCATGAGCAGCCAGTTTCTCCAGGAGAGTGCTGTGGGAAAGGGTGTCAAAGGCTTTACTAAAGTCTAGGTAGACAACATCCACAGCCTTTCCCTCATCCACTGAGCAGGTCACCTGGTCACAGAAGGAGATCAGGTTGGTCAGCGCAGGACCTGCCTTTCATAAACCCATGCTGACTGGGCCTGATCCCCTGGTTGTCCTGCACATGCTGCCCGATGGCACTCAAGATGATCTGTTCTATAACCTTCCCTGGCACTGAGGTGAGACTGACAGACCTGTAGTTCCCCAGATACTCCTTCCGGCCCTCCTTGAAGATGGGTGTCACATTTGCTAACTTCCAGTCAACCGGGACCTCCCCAGAATCTTGCAAGTTCTTGCAAGACTGAGGCTTTGGTAAAGCAACAATTCTATATTTAAAAGATTATTTGCTTGGACAAGGTTTTCAGAAGGAATCCTGCACAACAGCTGTT
Source organism: Anhinga rufa (assembly GCA_013400875.1). Lineage (NCBI taxonomy): Eukaryota > Metazoa > Chordata > Aves > Suliformes > Anhingidae > Anhinga > Anhinga rufa. The sequence goes on from VZTV01034935.1 coordinate 17,545, forward strand.
CCCAGCAAGCTCAGCACAAGCCAGATCACTCATTTTATCCTACCTTTTCATAGCCTTAAAAAAATGGCAGCTCTCCCTAATTGACTACTCTTTTCACATCTCAGGAGATTTTTTTCCATTAAAAGAATAACATGTATTCTCCTAAGCCTCATAGATCTTAACCAGGGGAAGAGATGATACATGAGGGCAGGTTCCTCCTTTTCTGAAAATTCTGCCAGGGTGGACTTCAGAGAATATGAACATTTTTAGACAGGGAACATTTTAAACCTCTAGATAAGGAGAGAACGAGAGAGAGGAAAAAAATACATGCATGGACATATTTGATTTAAATGATGAAATCTTACTCATGAAAATAAATAAGGTATACACATAAGAGGTGGCCCAAATGATAGCCCTGTTGTCCCATTAATCACATCTATTCCAAAAGTCTAATAATCTTATCTTTGGTCCCAGCTTCAGCAGCCTATAATTTAACACAAGCACCTTTTTTCAGCATGTGAATCGGGTACTAACGCTGTCTCTTTCAACCTCTTTTGTGCTTCTAAATTAGAAAACCCAAATGTCGCTTTTCTTTAGATATGAAACACAGTCAAGGTCACTAAAATAAAAGAGCAATTAATTTCACAAGCAAACTGTTGTACAGGAGTGAAATACAGTACTTGAAAAAGTGGCTAAAACCTAAAACTATTCCTACAAGTGACATCCCTTGTTCAGCTAAAAATGACAGAACACAGCTCCAGAGATTCCTGTCAAATTAAAAAAAAAATCATGGAAGATATTCCCCTGCCCCCATTACTAATCTGTTCACTATGTTTTTATTGCTGCAAGGTAGGAAGGCTTGCTGTTTTGATAGCTCTGCTACTCGAAAGCTGGCTCTGTCTCCCTCCATCTACCCATCCCCTAAAGGAGCCCTAAACAGCTAATGAACATTAGCACAGAATTTCTCATTGTTTCCTCTCTCAGTTAAATGACAAAAGTTTTATGAATTCTCTGAGAAAAATTCAGAATGGAGTTACCCTATCTGAAAATGCAAAGAGAAAGCTAACATTAAGGGTTTGGAGTTGATAAGTATTTTAAAATACAAAATTACCTCAGTTCTGACCCTTCTCTAAAATCAACCAAGATTTTATAACTCAGTAAAATTAAATGCATTATCAACACAGAACTGACTGTGCAACCCAGCAAAGATAAATTATCTCATTATTACCATAGAAATCAGATGAGGCGTGCATAGTAAGTGACATATTAAATGCAATTATAAAACCCTACTGAAGTGATGTTAGTGACCTGACACATGACAAAAAAACCCCAACGAGGCAATGCAGAATCCAGGCTGGAAGATGCGCTGATATTATTTCTATGCAGTGTACATCAGATACACAAATAGTTCTTAGCCATCAGTATAAAACCCATAAGCACTAGAAAAATTTAAGAAATTATTAACCTGCAAAGAAGGGGATATCTTCAAGAGAAGCAGAGCTACCCCTAATGCAGAGATCTGCAATTGCCAGGATGGGGTGAGCAGGTTAGGAGAGCTACCTTCCCACACCTCCCGCCTCCGTCCCCACGTGCACACAGTGCTATCAGTTGCCACTGACACAGGCATGGTCCCACTTTTCATACCTGCAGTGGTAATTTTCCCCTATTAAGCATCATAAAAATAAAGGAGCGAACCACATGGCTCAAAGAGACTGTGGAGAGCCCCCCCCGACCCCCTTGCCCATTTGGCAATACCAGTGACCTAGACCTCTCCTGACCAGTATTTATCCAGCTCTCCTTGAACCCCCTGGTGCTGAGGACCCCAGGACTGCCACAAGCAGACTCTCGAGTGCTTGTCTCTTCTTTGCTGCAGAGCTTTTTCTTAAAATCTAACATATGTTTTCCTCACTGCAACTTACTGCTCTTTATCCAACTCACAGCAGACAGATCACAGGCTACTCCCCTCTCTCCAGCAGCCTTTTACACCTTCCAGGGCTGCACAGCCTAGCCAAGAGACTGGATGACGGCTTGCATCATTTCAACTTACTGTCCTACATCCTATTTTCTAAATTCTTCCTCATTCTTGTTGTTAACTTTTGCCCTCCCTTATATTGTTCTTGAAGTGCTGTGCCCCAAAGTGGACACACAAATGCTCTAGCTGAGTCCTTATTGGTACCAACTACCTCGAAAGGATTAATCCATGTGTCATACGTGCAACACTGCTCAGATCCAGCAAGCCGTTGTCTTGCAAAAGTATGTCACTGTCAACTTGTGCCTAGTTTGTCATTTTCTAACTTTCAAACTACAGAAGAGACACCCCCCCCTTAGGAGTCATCCTCTGCTCAAGCACTGAATTGTCCCTGCCTAAATGCCACGCTTGTCGCTTGTCCCATAGAACTGCACCCTGCATGAGAGCATGGTCCCCAGTGAAAGCCAAGTACTGATGGCCACAGGAAGACCATGGTAGGACCACCTTGCCTGCAGGGACTGCTCTGAAGGAGTGCTTAACTCCACCTTTGGTGGGTACAGCAAGCACAGCTGGGAGGCAAATGAGCAGCCCAGCTCTCAAACCTGGCCCCAGCTGCTGACTTGAAACAACCCAAACGCTCACGACAAGGCAACTGCTCCCCACCAAACAGCTCAGCATCTCCCCAGGAACTAGAAAATGAGACGCCTTCACGATTTGGTCTCTGCTTGAGGCAGAAGCTCTGTGGAGCAGTCAGGGATGGCTCTTCCTGAAACAACCTTGACAGCTGGCAAAAAGGATATTTTTCCCCCACCTCCTTCTGACTTGCATCAGACTGTTACAGTGAACACAGAAAGCAAACCCTTCTTCAGACCAAAGTGCTGAGGGAGTCTGTAGCAAAACAGTTCTCTGCTCTATTTCATACCTGAAACACCATTGCTGAATGGGACTTTAGTAATGTGCAATCTTAGAAAAAGTAATCAAAAACTCTGTTTAGTTTGATAAAATGAGGTCAAGTCAACATACACTTGTACCTGATTCAAAGGTGTATTTTTTTCACTTTTGGGGAATATTTTGTTACTGGTTTAGAGCATCAATTTTATAGGGAAGACAAGAGACTCCTGCACTGCAGTAGACAGCAGTCTGAATTAGACTGGGCACTGCTATGGAGCTCCCTGCTGTCTTCCTCCACTCACCAACCCTGTCGTGTAAGAGGTGGGCGGAAGGGTGTGAAAACCCCTTTTATTCCTACTTCACGTTACTAGCAAAGGAGAGACACAAACATGTACTTTTTACATGCCCTTATCAGAGGATCCACGGAGTTTGTTCACTTATTGAAATGAGTCAGCTTGAAATGCTTTCCTTCTTCTTAATGCAACTTTCAGCTGCCATCAGCGCCCCTCTGAATGGCACTAGTAGGTGTCAGATGTGGAAACAACCATGCCAGGGAGACAGAGCACACAACCATTTTCTGAGCACATTGTTTCATTCCACAATAAAATAAGTTGTGCTGTTCATGGAGAATAAGAATAATTCTTATTCTGGATAAAGATGGATAAAGAATATATCCATCACTACTCAGCAAGACAGGCCAATACAATTTCTGCTCTTTTTCTTTCCCTGTACAGTTCATTTTTGTTCCTCCTGGAGATTAGGAAACAAATTACAAATTGACTGGTTGGAATCCTCAACACACAGAGGGGTAGTATTCTTTAACTGCAGGTACATTGCAGGGATGACATTCTCCATTTTAATACATCTGCTTTAACCGTAAAATTCATTACTTGGTGACACTAGTAAACAGAAACCAATAGAGATAATATAAACTTAAATGAAAATGCAGCTAACATACAAAAATGACAGACAGTAAAAGGATTTGAGCATGTTCAGTTTTGTTTGTGGGTAGTGTCCAAATCCTTGATTTTTAACTTTGAAAGGATAAAAAGTTTAATTGGATTAATTTAGTGGTCTACTTACATTACCCAGTAGGGATATTTTGAGCCATTGCAGAATGTCTCTTGTGTTGCCCGAGATACAAGCCAATGAAATTGAGATGATTTGTTATTGGCCAGAACCAATTATTTCTGCTGGGAGAAAAGATTAGTTTGTGATAAGAATTAGAATGAAATAATAGGGTAAGAATTTGAGAAGTTTTTGACCTTACAATAAGTTAAAGTTTTCCTTAGAAAAAATTAGATACAGCCTTTATTTTACACTCTTTTATATGGGAAACTAATGTAAGAACAAAGAGGTCATTTTCAATGTCCAGGTTGTTTGTCCTTTCTTGCTGAACAGAAAACAACAGATTAATTCCCCCCATTCTGCATGCCACACATGTAACCTTTCAAGTCTGAATGTTAGCTACCAGAGCTACTACATGCTAGCAAGATCTACTCACAGCCTATTCATTGATGGAAAGGGAAAACTGCCAAAAAACATTAGTAAAGAAGTCTTGAAACAGCAGGGGTTGAACATATCTGCCTCTTTGTCCGTAAGAATGCCAAATACCCTTTCCTCAGAGTTTACGTGGAGTCTTGCATCACACAGACCCCACTAGACACAAGCTCCTGCAGAAGCATTGCCTTACTGAGCCTTCTGCCCATCTACTCCCAGACTCTCCCATAACCTTGCAGCTGTTACCTTTAATTACCCTAGGGAAATGATCAGCCAGAGGCTAATATTAAAACTGCATCAACTTTTCTACCCCAAAGGACATCCCGTACCAGCTTCTACTTTTTTTCCTGCTTTTGTTCCATGCAGAGAGAACATCATCTGTTCTTAAAAAAAAATATCATCTCGGTGCTTGTTAAGTGACACTTGGAGCCGGTTTTAGCAAAGACTGCTAACTTCCCAGGTTTACAACCCTCCAGCACCATGGATCCAGCCCTCAAACACAAAGACAATGTCTGTTACTTCCCATGAGACCCCCTGCCCCCAGACTCGGCACATGTAGCATTTCCTCAGCTCAATCACCCACAAGTCTCTAACGAGATTTTAGCTTTTCATTTCCCTTCAGCATGCGAGAAGTTAGTCTGATCTTTGCTCTCACATTAATTTTGCAGTGATTCTGCTCTGTTTTCCAGGCTATTGAGTTTCATTGCCTTCTTGCTTGCCCCTTTTTATCTTCTCTGTGCTCTTGGGAATGCCTCCACTGCAGAGGCTTCTCACCCTGTGCTAAATTGGGGGACTGATAACAGAGTTTATGGGTGGTCACAGGGTTGGGTCAAGCCCTCACCTCTCTAGCTATGGAAATTTTAATACTAATTCATCCCTTCTGACTGTAAGCTAAGATAACAGAAGATGAGAACTGGGTGCAAAGGGGCACTTCATCTCCAGCTGCATTTCAGCTTTGGAGAGTGATGGCAGAGTGGGATACTGTTTGCAATAACCCTGTTGGATTTAAGATAGCGACTTTATTATAATTTTAAACATCTTTTAATTAACAAATTCTTTTGCAAGCCACCATCAGCGACAGTTTCCATGGATGCTGCTATCGGATACTGCAGAGCACAAAGCAGGGCTGCAGCAGCAGGGGGAGGGGGAGGCCATGCACCATGCTGATGGGGAGGAGAAGGACCTGCCCGCCAGGACCCCGGCCGAAGGGGTAGAGCTAAGGCTGCTTTCATGGCCCTCTCTTCTTGGCAGGGATCACCTCCAAGGAAGGCATCAGGAAAGCAGCACTGGATGGAAACATGCCTCCTCCATCCACCCACTGCCAGTCCCACTGGGTCCTCCTGTAGCCCCACTGGCATGAAGTCAGGTCTGCACCTCCTGTGGGGAAGACAGCCACATCAAGCCCCACTCTACACCCACGAAATGTCCCCGTAGCTCATTCATACCGGAACGGGTATGGGCTTTAATTTCTTCATTTCCAGTGTTCAATCAAACAATCTACAGTAGGTCGACTTTCTGATGGGAACTAAAGGCGATTCTTTAATTAGATTTAAGAACTGCAACACTTGAAGTTAAATCATGCTTAGAAAGATGAAAATTGAAAAATTATAACTAATGGGATTTACAGATGATTTCCTTTAAAAGTCAGAAATTATTATTACACACATGTACCCCAAGGACCTTTCCATAGCTGTTAAAAATATTCCTCTTAACAGCAGACAATGAGAATATATCCACTTATACGGAAAGATGAACAACAAAGCTTCTGCTAAGACATTTTTTAATAAAAGTAAAGATTCCCAATTACAGACCAGAGCCTGCAGTCCATTCCACCTCCTCCTCCATTTCAGATTCTGTATTTCTTTTGCAACTGAAAATTATGTCATGGCTGGGCAACATGGGGACCACATGCCTGGGTTCTGACCCAAGCGACATTGATGAAACCAGCTGTAAAAAGGGACATTGAATCCTAGCTCAGCGGCATGTAAGTGAAAACATATTTTCAAATATCTGTCCTATTGCAAAGTAGTACTTCAACCCAAATATAATACTGTTATAAAACTTTGGATCTTAACACATATTATGAAAGAGCCAGGTAGCATATTTTTAGCTAACCGTCACATTGTGTGGATTTCTTCAACAATGCTAATGATTCACAGAAATTATTGCTTGTGGTTTAACATTACACCAAAAGGGGTAATGATAAATTTCAGGGGTTTTCCCCCTGTAAATCCAAGCACTCTTTTGCATCACAGTCATCTCTTCTGACACAGCCCCAAGGTCAACTGAAAAATCCCTACCGAATTCAAAAGGAACAGACACAGACTCCAAATCTGGTTAATGAAAGAGATCTGTTTCCTTAATTAGTGTAAAAAAGAAGAATGGAACCCGTGAAGATACTCCGGCTGTAATGCAAACACTGCCCAGTGCACAAGGCTTTTGTACTTGTGTGTCTTTGCTTGCTCGGGTAAGTTAACCACTGTAAGATCCCGTTTGTTTCCCACCTCTGGTTTGTGAAGTCCAATGCCACTGTAAGGGCTGAACTACATAGTCAAAGGTATCAAGTGCCAGCACCTATACTGGTGCCAAAACTTGCGAACACACCTCTCTCTGTGTATGCTTTGCTTAACTTCAGGGCTTGTCCTTTTGCAAGTGTCATGTGGAAAGTCTTCTGGATGTGATTAGATCTGGTAGAAATCCTTCACTCAAGTACTTTATCACATGTCAATAATTTCAGTAACATTTCCATACATCTGAGCAAATTACCATGTCTCTCACAGGTGTCCCGAAGTGTTCTGAAGGAAAGTATTTTAAGTTTTCCTTCAAATGTTCGTTGATAACGGCATTTACCATGAATTTTGTGGTCTTACTTGCTCACTGAAGGAATTAGTAAGAAATCCAAAAGGAGACAAAATTCTGGTTTGAATCTACAGAACAAAATGAAACTGAGGAGCATGTTCGATGACACAAATATAGCATGGTACGATATAATAAGTATACTGGGACAAGACAGAAGGAAGACAAATAGCTATCGCTTTTCACACAGATTGCGTTAAGAAATGTCCTACAAAACTGGTAAAGATAAAAAAAAGTGTGATGACAACTTAGCATCTTTTACCTAGCGAAGTACAATTCTTGCACTTTGCTAGAAACCAAAAGTCACCGGTGCACAGCAGCTGTTTGGTGGCTCATTGTATGCAGCAGGATGATTATTACTCTTGCAGGGAATGGGTGCCCCTGCCCCTAAAACTGCTGACAACCTTGGCAGACAAGCCAAAGACTGCTGGTTTTGAGACAAAAATCCTTGTCTGAGGCAAAATCCTTGCCCCTTCAGTCTCTTTAGACCACAATAGACTAGAAGCAGCCAGTACAGCTTCCCTGTCCCCTCAGCAGAGAAAGATGCCAAAATCCTGCCACTGTTCTCTGGCAGGGACCTTTTTCCAGTGCTACATTTACTTCCAAGAAGCTGGAAGCTTGATGTTGCAGCACCAGAATGCAATTCAGCAGGGATTTGCCAGGCAGGAAAGGTTAGGTATTTCACCAGCTCGATGTTCTTGGGCCAAATGGTAGCAGGAAAACTGCCTGCTCAGGAGCTGCAAAACCCTGTCACAGCTTTCCTTTTACACACATGAATGTGCTGAATCATGAAAAAAAAGTTCTTGCTTGACTAGGTAAGAGAGTATTTGAAGGCTCTGGAGAAGAGATTATTTGGAAGTTAGAATACATATAATAATTAGAGGTAGCATTGTGATGCACAATGCGATTTACAAACTGATTTCATGCCAACACCACTTCAGCCCAAGGAAGAATGCCTTTGTGGATATGTGGCTACAAGCAAAGCTTATCCATTTACTCTCCTGAAAACCCAATAATCTGCTATGTAGCCAGGACTCCTTTGGAGTGCATTCTCTTCATTCATAGACTCTGATAGGGATGCTCTATCAGTATTTTTATGTTTACCCCAAATTATGAATGTTTTCAAATCAGGAACAGCATTAAAAAGCTTTCTTGCTTTTTCTAGCAGCCTGCTATGCAAAAATGTTAACTAAGGATTTTATTCTACAATGGATTATAAATGACATTTAGTGACATGATGGATACATCCTGGCTTTGCAGTATAAAGATGATCTCAAAGTACAAGCCTTATTCCTTGTTTCACTAATGTGCTGCACATGGATCAGTGTTGTCAGCAGTCTGTCTTCAGTATTTTGATTAATAATGCTCACGTGGTTTTCTAAATTGAGCTACTGTTCATGTTTCTGAGCATATTTATGATAATAGTGTTTTCTTTAAATTTAAACATTTATGAAAGCATTAGTTTGTGACCAAAAAGCTTAGTTCTATAGGTCGTGTTATTCCAAACTGAAGGCAAGATTATATGCATAAAAAATTACAATTTGCTTTCTTTTGTTTTTAACTGAGCAAATATCTTCAGGAGATTATTTTAAATCTTACCCTATTCTCCAGTTCACATGTTTGTAGTGAGATTTTTCTCAGAACATACAAATAAGAAGTCATTGAACTCTCCTGTTGGTGTGAGATAAGAGAAGGTATTGATTTCCCAATCATGAACTGGTCTAATTTTGGGGATTTTTTTGCAATATGCTTCAAATGAAGCACTTTCAGACTAATGACATCTAATGAACAAGGAGCATGCTTTTTAGCTAATGTGTTTTCATTCAATATCCAAAATGTGGGATATGCAGACAGATGCAGCAGTAACTTTCAGCCCTTGTGAATGAACAGGGTTAAAGGCACAAGTTGAGACAGGCTTCCCAGAAGTTCAGTATGGAGACTAACATAAGAAAACACTGTAAATGTGTTTGAGATTGACACTTAATGTGATATCAGCCTAAGAAGCCCTAAAAAGACCATACCGGTGGTATCTATACTCCCTATTAAGCAAAGATCTGATTCCTTTCCAATCCAAGACATGACTCATGACAGACTGAAGTCTTTGTATGGCCATGGTGAGGCCATGGTCTCATGGTGAGGGCAATATTACTTTTTATGCTCGCTAATTGCAGAAATTGCTCTCTAGCTTCAGTCATCCGCAGGGCGTGATTCATGGCATCAGCAGGAAACGATGGGGCTGTGCAGCAGAAGGGCGATGCAAAGTCTTGCAGTTAGAGGACCGAGGGCCATGGGGATGACTTGACCGTGAGGTTCTGGCACATGAAAGACAAGCCATGCTTTTACACATACAGACAGGAAAAGAAAGTTCCAGCCCTCACCAACCGACACCTAAAATTGTCAGTTATCTCAGTTGTCTCACTGAGAAAGAAAGTGATGTATTTTGGAGCTGATTTTAATTAATAGCTTTGCAAGTCTATACTTTTTTTGTTTCCTTAGTCCTTAAGAACAGAAGGACTTTTCTGGAAGGCTGCAAACGCAGGATGAACCATGTGTGAAAACCCTGACACTTTTTCCTCAAATGAAAGAAAAGGAATGTAGAAATTGTATGAAACACAGTCCTACTTTCTTCTCCCACTGAGCAGCAACCAGCCACTCAAATCACTAAAGAAAACAATCTGCAATTTTCCTCTACGTGAAAAGCGTAGTGGGTTTTGATACATATGTGCCTAACTGCGGCTTTCCGTGAGTACAATTAATATCTCTAACACAGCTAACAAAAGAAAACCTTTTTTAAAAATACAAAGCTGAAAGAAGGGATCTAAAGCTGAGCAAGCAGAGAGGGGAACAAAACGCAAAAGCAGCTCCAATGCTTAAGGCAACCTACATGCACATCATCTATAGATGAGTCTCTTGCTAGGAAATACATTTATATGGATCATTATCTTCACATGATACGTATGCATTCCAGAAGCATTCAAGTGACCACATTATGTACGACTCAGCTAACCACTTACATATGCACATGAGTAGCTTTAAGGAATGCTGAAATTATGTCAACAAGGAGAAATGGGGGCTTCCCATCTAGGGAGAAAAAGAATAGCAGAGAGCACGTACAGAGGGCTGGGCCTGTCCCATCCATTGTGTTGGGCATAAAAAGCAAGACTTGCAGATGAAGTTAAAAATATAATTTTGACTCAATAGAAGACAGGTGTAGAAAACATCAACCCTGCTGTATGCAGAAGATTTCATAACCACCTTCGCTGTGTGGCTCAGTTTGTATAGGGAAAAGCTGGGAGAAGGCAGCAAGAAGAAAACAATAAGACTTTAGTGTAGATGTGGGAAGGGGGAGATGGATATATGAGCAAATTGCTTTGAAAATTTGGCCTGTGATGGGTTGGGGCTGAAACAGGCATTTCTATGTGTGAGCTCTGCACAGCGTCAAAACTTGGGAACCACAGCAGATCCCTGAAGAAAAAAAGATAGATGGACTTTACTAGAAGTCACCCAGTCATGCCCCTGTACAGTTCCCTGACATTTCACACAAGTAACACAGCACGCCCAACTGCCCAAGAGCTGGCTGGACCACCTCACCGCTGCCACCCCTCATTGCTGACTCACAGCCTGGAGAACAGGGCTACCAACAGCAGCCCTGGGGTCCTCTCAGAAGGGGACCCCCCAACAGCCCCACTGAAGTACCCAGGCACTGTATCATGGTCAGACAGGGGGCACTTTGCCACTTTAGCAAATTAGGAAATCCTGGAATTAAGCCCCAAAAGCACTCCTGACTCCGATGTTACCAACCTCTGTCTCTTCAGTACTTTTAGATGGTATTTAATGGAAACCCTTTAGATGGGTTCCTCAAGTCTACGCCTGCACAGCACACGTCCAGGGATGGGGACCGGCTCTGCGCCGTCACAGGGAACTGGTTCCTGCTTCCCGCTGATAAGGAAACACACTGTACATTAATCTCCTTTTACAATATCATATAAAACCTTAATTACAACCTCATGCCTCCACAACAAATGCATCACACATTTAATTCCTGCACAAATGTCAGCCCTCAACAATTTTTTTTTAATGTGGCTGAGTTTGTAATTAAGGGTTTGCATTATTCAGCAAGTGAAGTATTAGGGCATGACCACAGAGTCTAGCTCTACCGCTATTTCCTACAGGATTTTCTCAGATATAAGCAAAACCAGGACAACTGACCAGATATATTAAGGATATCTGCATGGTCAGAGGTTTTGCAGAGCTACAGCTGGAACAGAAAACCCTTTGTGAGCCCCAATCAATTGAAATAACCAGAAAAGCACTTCATTTTAACACCTAGCAGATGTTCCAGTCCAGGTGACTGTTAGTCCATGTGCTTCTCCCTCTTTTTTTTCCGTGTAATTTTAAAGATGGGCCTATCTTTCTTCTTTTTACAAATATTTTAAAAAACTGAAACAACAATTAAGCAGGATCCTTTGTAGTAGTGCTTAAAACAGATTTTTTTTTTTTTAATTGGGTAACAGAGGCATACAATACAGGGTTTACACTTGTCAGTCACTCAGCCAACAACAACCTTTCATAAACCAAACACAGGTCAGTCCTGAAAATAGGAACTCAAGAAAAATTCTTCAAAATTCACAAGAGTCTTCTGCTGGGGTGGTGGTCACCTCTAGGTGCTCTTATCTCAAAGAATCCCACAAATGAACTTTGCTGTTATCTAATGATCTTTTCTAGTAACATACAGAAACAGAGCTGCATGCAAAATCCATTTTAGATTTACGTTCAAGTGATGAACACACCATGTCTGCCTAACAGCACACAACTAAACTAAAGGCTGCTTATCCACTACAATGTTAAACCACGCTAAAAACTTCCTAATTTTGGTGGTTCTTGCATTGAAGTACATTCCTTTGTCTTCAGGTTAACAAACAAACTTCCAGGCATTAGCAGATAACAATCCTTCCAGCTGTTCCAAACTTTACAGCAATCAGCTTTTATCAAGCTGAAAGGAAAGCTGAATTCAGCAAAACACAGGTAAATCTGGGCTGCTATAAACACATACAACATAGCCTCACAATTTTGTGGTGGATACTGGAGTCTTATATTAGAACATTAAATAAATTAACTGATTAGGCAAGAAAAACATTTCAAATAAAGTAGGATGCACAGAATAGGTTATTTGCTCCTTTTCATCTGAACATAACCATTAAACAATTTTTAAATTACAAAGTTATCATGGTAAATGGTCTTCTGGAAGATCACACGACAACAATGAATAGACTCTGCATCACACGCAAGTAGACTAAACGTGACTATTATTCTTGGATAATTACCCTCAGAGCTGCAACATATTAGATGAACGTAGGTAGTGTCATTGAATAGGCTTGCAACAAGATGTACTGCCCTGGTTAATCACATGTGATTTCACAGTGTCATATCCAAAGCAGTAAGGATAAGGAGGCTTTGGAATGTTCATATAGAAAATATTAAGTTATGAATAAAACACTTTGCTATCAGCAATGGCAGCGAAGCACGCAATGTTCAATGTCAGAATTTAAGACTACAAAAGCCATAAAACACAAAAAAGCCCCACTTTCAAAACCAAGTAATTGGATTAAACCAGATCTGTAGTAAATATCTCTTTTATAGATTTTTTTTTATCTCATGTAATCATGAGAACAACAGACAAGAATCTCTGATTTTTAGGAGTGACAGACTTATCAGGGGCTTAATTTCAATAAGCCTACTGGAAAGGAAATACAGCAGGAGTATATAGGAAAAATAACTAGTGTGTAAATGTTCTTTTTGTGTAAAATATATCAAGCAAGAAAATCTATTTAAGATCTGGGTATGAAGCTAAGTTACCACATGAATGGTTGGGTACACTGGAGGAAGCTGCATACGTGTTACATCGCAGTACAGGTTCTGTACAGACACCTGCATTCCTTCAAGTTCCTTAGAAGATATTGGATAAAAGTTCAATTGATGGTTGAAAGATGTGAAGCAAAAGGGAAGCACAGGCCAATTTAATTAGGTTCCTACCCAGGCTTATGACATATATTATAGCAGAATTTATCAGCCAAACTCACCAAGGCTCCTTTGTCCAGGGAACAGACTGAGGAAGTACAAGCCTGTATCTCTAGGGTCTTGAAAGCTAAACTTTAGCAGGTGAAGAGAACAGAATAACAGATATGGTTATTTCTAGTCAATCAGAAGAGACAATGACAGTACTCCATCTGCTTAGCTACAATCCATGTTGCACTTCCTACATGACAAACAAACCAGAAATTCTGCATTGAATATTTCAGGAAGTGGTACCCCAATCATGGTGAACTACCAAGATAAGTTAGTTAAACCATCCCTTTCATGATTAGAGTTATTCTGCATCCATCTTCTTCTGCGTGATTATAAACGTAGGTGAAACAATCATTACAAGAGAGCAAGTTTCACCAAAACTATGCAATTTTCCCTCAATAACAAGATTTCCTACAGTCATTGGTTCTTGATTAGGGGACACCTTTTTAGAGATTGCCTTCACAGACTGTTGGGAATGAAGCCTGCCAGGACATGAGCTCAAAGAAGAATATTGGCTTATACTGCTGAGGCTAACACAACCTTCAAGATCTAAAGCAGAGCTTAGTGAATGCTTGCATAGCACTTTGCAGAGATCACTATCTACATCTGGTATCAGCCTGGGAGTCAGAGAACTACATGGGACCAGGGATGTAGATAGTGGAAAGAACTGCCCCTCTCTAGATGCAAAGTACTTAAAACTGTTATTCTTTGAAAGCTACACCAGAATTTAAAACATGTAGTCACTGCTAAGGAGAAAAAAAAAGAGAGGATGCTGCACTGTTGATGCTCTTATACGCTCAGCCCATGAAGCCATTGCTTCATAGGCTTTACCATTAACATTGGCAGTCTTCTTCTTCTTCCTTGCCTTGGTAAACATTACTAGTATCTAATCAAGAACTATTTCTCAAGAAGCCTTTTAATTCTGAATAGGTTAGCAGAAATCCATAGGTTTCTGTTGGCAGAAATGCCATTGCTGCATATTATCAGCGCAGGAACCCTACCGAGCGGCAGCAAGTCTGACCATCCACACCCCTGCAATTGGAGAGCAGGGACATGTCACGCTTGCCAGAAATACGTTGGTCTATGAGTATTATGCCACAGCGACAATTGAAAAAGCCGTGATCAACATTCTCCCTAAAAATAAGGCAATTCAGAAATGTCACTTCCGTTGTCACAGTTGATGTCACTGAAGTGTCACTTGCAGTTAATATTAGCCTAATCAAGCCAATTATAGAGTACTTATAGTATTTAATAGGCTCTTGGATTTGACTTTTGATATGAAATCTGCATATTCCTAGATGTTTTATGAATTTAAAATGGTTCAAAGTTCAACTCCAACAGAGCAAGAAGCTTGCAAGATGCTGAGGAAAAAACCCTCTGCTGTTCAAGCAGAAAATGATGCATCGCCTTGCCAGCCACAGTGGGTTTTTAGCATGGCTTTTGGCAGTGAGCCACCATGAATGCAACAAGACCTGAGCCCTCTCTCACCATGCACTGAGTACTTCCAGCCCTTCCACTGGGGGCCATGGTCTCATGAAGGACTAGGCTCTGCTGCGTGATTTCAGAAGTAGAGAAGGGTCATGGACAAAGCAATACAGATGCACGGAGATGCTCAGGCCCAGAGACACCTCCTTCACTTGAGAGGTACCCCAGCTCCTGGTTCGGCCATGCAACCAGGCGGTCCTGGTTGCACACTGCAGTCTCTGTTCATCTAGCGCTGGAGATGAGGCTTGCCTGAAAACCCACAGGCTGCCACTCCGGAGTCAGAAGAGGTACTTCAACACTCCCACTCATCTGCTGCAGAAGCAAAACTGGGCAGAAATTTTTCTGTGACGTTTATTTTCTACTTTCTTTAGTACTGAGGCTAATGAAGAGTTTCACGTACACATAATTGTCATGCACAGTAGTTTAATCTCCCTATGCAGTGTTCATGGTCTAAACACACAAAGAAGATACGTTGATTCTCACAGAAATTAAATGCTGGGGCATAAAAAGCAGGAGGGAGGGACAGTAATGTTATTTCCTCAAGGAAGAAAACCATACCTTTGGGATAGCAGGTGCCCTTGAGGGAAGGTCAGAGCAAAGCAGCTACACTCTCAGCAAAGTGACTTTGCCTTTTAATAAAATACCATTTACTAAATGCAGACATGAAAGGCAAGTTGGTAAAAAGTCACATTTTCTTAACTCCTTCAACTCCAAAATGCAGTGCTCCCCCTCCCATCAGAGCACCAAGAGCAGAGGCCTTGAAAGGGATGGAGTCAAGGGGCTCTACCCAAAGCATCGCCCCCAGCCCTTTCCCACGCACAGCCCAGCGCTCACCTCTCCCGCAGAGGCAAAGGCTGTGCCCTGCAGCCAGTGTGGGGGTGCCTGCCTCCCCCTCCTTCAGGTCAGGCTGCTTACAACATGCCAGTCACCTTCAAACCTCTTATGAGCAACAAACAGGCATGGTCTGTGGGAGGGGGAAATTCACCATTTTAGCAAGGAGAAATAAAAAAAAACAACTACTACCTTGGCAGGTTTTATTTTATTATAAAAGGGATGGGTGTTTGGAATATTTGCAGCAGTCCTCAGGGAGACGAATGAATGGTTTGTCCATGGATAAAGTAGAAAAGGGTGTATAATACAGGCATTTATCACATGCACATTTATAAGCTACGTGTGGTTTATAGCATAATTAATCAGTAGTTGTCTCCTATTCTATACACAAATGCAGCCTCCTGTCTTTCCAAGCACATTCGATAAAGAACTAATTTATATCCTTCTGCAATCCAAGTAATCTTCTCCCCGATGGAAGATTCTGAGAGAAGTAATTCAAATTCCTGCACGTGGAAACTGAAAGGGTATTGGAAGCACCGTCCCTGTGCATCCATGGTACCTGCCTGCTGAATCCCTGCAGACTCTGAGGAGCATTCACAGCCACTCTGCCACATGCACAAAGCCCGACAGAAATAGAAATATATGTATGATTGTGTATAACTGACTTAAACAAAACAGAGATATGGGGAAAATTACATCCTCAGAGGATCACTGCTACTCTTCATCTTTGACTACCAATGCTACATCTGTTTGTACCCGGTCCTGGCTCTTAGGAGCATGAAATGAGTCACAATCCAGAGAAGACTGGGCCCCTCCTTTTCAGGTCAGTTAATAAAAAAAAAAATAAAAAATCAGGAGACACAGAAACATACATTTATGAAAAGTAAATACAATACCTAAATTTGAGGTTTTTCCTCTGCAAATAGTCTCACTTGTGTCATATATAGAAAAAAATAAGTATTCAGCTGGATGTAGGTCCCCTCTTTGTAATTATAACTTGCCACATTTTCATGATTTCTTACTCTATATTTACTATTCTGTTTTGCTGCTGTACAGAGTTCCCTCTATTGCAATCAGCGTGGGTGTCTGGAGTGTGAGCTGTTAGATTTCTGCTCTTCCCCTTGCATCAACACGCTGGAGGTTATCATAAGCAGCTACAGTAAGGACCCTGGTTAGAGGTTTGCAAGATCTCACACAAAAGCACGAGTCACTAGAAGGAAGAATTGTTTTCCCCTTAACAGAAAGTTCAGGGAACACATATATATGATTTAATGGGAATAAATTAAAAAAATTGTGCAAATTATTTGTGCATTTGTAAGCCCTACGCAAACAAGACAATGTAGTGAAGCATCCACTGAAACACTGTTCTTTAAAACAGAACTTGGAAAAAGCCAAGAATATGCATCATGCAAGAGGGCTACGCCTACCTGAAGGAAAAAATATTCCTCTCATTTTGGACATATCCTTTCACTCAACATGTAAATAGAAAGGAAAAAATGAATTTAAAAGAAAAATCTGTGTATTTTTATATTTATATTATGCTCTACATCAAACCATAATTGACCCTGCTTTGCAGACAATAACTTAAAAAAAGGTTAACTTTTCAAAAATTAAGGCTGATCAGACAAAATTACAATGATATATTTTTCAGAAGAGGCTAAATTGCAGCTTGTCATATAAAGCAGCCCCGTATCACCTTCTACTTTGTTTCCTTCTCATGGATGCCTCACAAAGCATTTCCATTTTACACAAGGGCGCACCCAAAGTTCAGATAAAAAGGAATCCTGCAATTGCTGTTCTTTATTTAGAAGGCATTAAACACACATCAACACAGGATAAAAATCTGTTGTTCTTTAAGGAGCATTAAAGAGGAGCAATGCCCGCCACTTATGTATTTTTGTGTGCATTTTATCTGCAAAATACCGGCACACAGGCATTCCTCAAAGAGCCTATGTAAATTTTATCAGGGGATCATCTCTAATCCCTCCAACATTTCATCTCTGCCTTCAGCAACTAATGAGTTAAAGATGATAAATACCATTAACAAAGGAAAGATCCTCTTTCCTTTGTTTCCCAAAGAATGCGGAAGCCTGACTTCTAGTAATGTATTTTTATATCCAGTGAAGTTCCCTAAGTGGACAATTTTCCTTCTAGCTTTGTTTATTGTTCTACCTTGAAAAAAAATTGTTTTGATCACCCAGAGGACAATCGTAGTATAAAATAATTAAAATTACTGTTTCCCATTACTGATCGTATCTGCGTGTGTATTTGCCCCTTAGGGGAAAATAAGCAGAAAACATACACTGAGGACACCCAACACCACAAAATCCATATAGTTCCATATAGTCTTTCTTCGTCTCACAGAGAAACTCTTACTGGGCCAAAGAAGAATTTATATATAATCTCAACCATAATTAGGTTATTAAATATTAAAAACACCAAATATTATGCATCTGAGCTGCATTTTGGATGTATTTTTTGCCATTGATAATCTAAAAGGGGCCCAAATAAGTGACTCATGCCACAAAGAAAAAAATGTTTTGGGTTTGTTGGTTTTGTTTTAACAAACAAAAGGTAAACTAAAAAACATACAGCTCAGTCCCACAATCTCTCCTTATACTGGTTAATGTTTAGGTCTTCAGTTAATTCTGAAGGGATTATTTTATAGAGCCAGGAGAAAAGGAATCATTAAGCACCAAGAAGAGTTGTAGCTTCACGCACTGATTTAATAAAAAAGGGGCTGAATGATACAAATACTGTATAAATTCATAACAGAGTTTACCAAACAGATTATAAGTTAGCAAAATATCAACAAAAACCATTGACTCAAGTATATAATTAAAAATACATGGTATTTTATTGTTCTTTTGATCCTGTCAGTTATGAGCCTTATTGACCTCTTCTATAATGAGGGGCAAATATTCTGTATTATTCAGCAAACAAAATACCCAGAAATAACAGAGAGCAAATTTTCCCAAGAAAAATGGCTCTATTTTAAAGTTATTTGCAAATGTACTCATTTTAAAGTTACACACATTTAATTACTTAATTTAGATGTTTTGTAAAATCTGCGCATTTATATTTGAAGTCTCACAGATACTATCATTACTCTGGAATTCCATCAGAAAGATAAAAGGAACAATCAATACATTAAAAAAAATACAACCATCTGCAAGTATAGCCTGAATCTATAAAAGAAAAAAAATAATACAAAGTTTTACATAAAAGTGCAGTTTGGCTTTTAAGCCTTTTTCCCACCCCCTCCAAATTTTACATACTTTTTTTTTTATTTGGACACTATTAGAGAAAGAAAACATTTGAGAACAAATGTTATAATTATTTATGGTTTTTTTTAAATATGCCAGGTAGGCAAGTTATTAACACGTCCATTCACACCCCAATTTAGCCCAGGTCTGGCAGCAGTCACCCAGTACCATTTTAAGCGAAGCGCCTGGTATATCGGTGCGCATTCACAGGGACAGGCGAGCTAATACGCAGTGTCTCAGTATATAGAAAGAACACACAGTGCAGTATCTGGCAGTACAGCAAGGGTTTTTAAGCATGTGATAAGTCAGAGGCAAATTTTATTTTAAGTTTTCAATGAATTTAGGGAAGAGTAAGGTCCATCCACCCTATTCTGAAGGCTCCCTGCTGAAATCCCATAGACTGGCTTACACAGCATTTCCAAAAAAACAAACCCTGCTCACGCTCCTGTTGTTTCCTTCTACCCGATGTATCTTTATCTTTCTGGAAAGACAGATGCAACCCAATTCTCAGCTGAGGGCATTACTGTAGGATAGACATACAGCAGAAATTATGCTTCCCTATATAACGCAGTATTCCTCGCGGTGAGAGACTAATGGTGATTTGCATACGTAGTAATGGAAGAATAAAAGGGGTGGAGAAATAACTGTTCTGTCTGTTCCTTTCCAAGGAGTTACGTTACCTTTCTGCATATTTCTCAACTTTTAACCGTAATACGCAGCTGGTGTAACCAGCTGAAAGTGATCCAGAGCCAATACCAGGATTTTCCCCCCCCTCACATCTGTGACAAGCCAGCAAAAGTGCATACCTCTACATTTAAATGCGCACAGCAAGACTATATTGCAATGCAAGTGCATACAAGGACAGACATTCACGTCTCATATTTGACTGAAGACAATCCTAAACCTGTATGATGCGAATACATCTGATACGGTAATGATTATAAAGACTTTTTGTCATACACTATGACCACTAATATTTTTTCACTACTTTTGCAGAGTAATCTGCAACTAAAGAAACAGCATAAAAAATGAAATATTTTAAGTCCTTCTGTATAATCCACCCTCTCCAAGTTAAACACAGACAGCTAAAGAAAGAACATGCAGCGCTATCTATTCAGAGGCAGCACCGTGAATATATTCAATTAAAACCGAGAAGCGTAATCTTGAAAAAGGGGATACGGCAACTACATTTCCCACCAGGGGCTAGACCTCACCTCAAGAGATACACTACATGGTCTTGCAAGCTGAAATATTTCTTCCTTCCCATGCAAAAAAACCAAACATATCTGCAGCTGCAAGGAGGAAGAAATGCTTACCTTAATTTCTATTGCAAAAAAAAAAACACAACAAAAGAGCCAAGCTTCACCACCTTGAATGGAAAACACATCTGAAGACAGTGCCGAGAGCGAGCGAGCGAGCCGGGAGGCAGGGGCGACTCTGATCGTGCCCCTTTTTCCGGCAGCAGGCATGACAATGCACGAACACCCCCTCCACATCACAGCAGGCAACTGTAGCCAGGAGACAGAGGTGCTTAAATTAGAAAACCGCTGCCAGAGGAAATAAACGGGAACCACAGCGACCCCCTCGACCCCAGCAGCTATCAAATCCGGGAAGATATAGTGCACATCTGTTTTACGAGGCCCCCAGGGAGCTCCAACTCCAGCTACTTACCCTGTCTGCATTATTAATAGATGTTAATGGCTCCATTATATCAAAAAGAAGCCTCTTCCTCTTTATAATATGGAAATTCCAAGTTAAAAAAAAGGCAAAAAACTGTACACACGGTAAGGCAGCAAACAAGCTTCTTGGTCCTGCTAACTGCAGAACTGCACCCCCTGCTCCACTCTGCCTTCCCCAGCCATCCTCAATATACTGATTTGGTAGCCAAAATCGATTCAAGGCAGTAAACAACTGCAATAAAGCAAAAAGGCAGACAAAGACTTCCTGCCATAAGGCAAATCCTGAATACATGATTTTCTTTTTTAATAAGGTTCTGAAAAATTTCAGCTAGAGCATATACATATATATTTTAATGCAAATGATGCAGTGTAACGAATAAACCAACACGATTGGGATGTTTCTTGCTTATCTAAATACAAGGTTTTATTTCTTCTGCAGAAGTTATCTGTCACCTCAAAAAGTATTATTTAGACTGACTTGATGACAAAGTATCCTCTGTCAAGCCTTTGATTTAGTTGATAAATAAAGGAATGTGATCCTAAAGTATCCCTAGGCTGTGTTTTTGTTAATGCATGGATTTCCTCCGGGTCCATTCATCCTCAAGGTAGGTGTACTGCAGTCATGCACCAAAGTGTCAAAAGACCTTCCACAAAACATATTGACCTATTTTAATCTGATCCATGTATAAATGCTATGGAGCTACCACTGGGAATAAAGTGAACCAAAGATGTATTTTTAACCCCTTTGTAGCACCATACGCAGGAGAAAAATTCACATCAATAACAATTGTAGCCTCATAGACTGTACAAGAACATAGTTTGCTTTAACTGTATCTCTTCCACTGATGTTAAGAGTCATGTGAAATGCTACCACTTACTCAGAGAACCAAGCACATCTCTGCAGTTTAGTATTGCTATCAGATAATTTTGACCAGCTTTTTAAAAACTGAGAAATGCCAAAATGGTAAGCTTCACCTAGTCAGCTTTCACTCCGCTATACAAGATAGCGATTTTAAATCAAATACAAAACCACCACAAGGTCTCAAACAGCAAAGAAAAAAGCTATCCTTAAGGATGGCAATACCCCAGCATTAATTGCGTGATGAAATTTTTGCATACGGGGGGGCGGGGAGAGCGAACGTGTCAAGAATCACCTTCTCATGTTGCAGATGCATGCTGCAGCTGTTTGCTGGCTTTCGACAAATGAATGAAAAGTGCCGCTAATTCTTCCAAGACAAATGTAACCGATTGGCTTTGTTGCTTGCTTGCCTCTGCGGCTTTTGAGACCACGCAAGTACGCTGCAGACGCGAAATCACAGGGTCTGGCTGTATTAACTGAATTACAGACAGCGCTGATGTGATCATCTTAGTCTCTCTCTTGCACTCTCTAATTATTTATCCAGATCAAGCCTGACTGCTGGAAAATTAGCTCTCTACAGGAGGTAACCGAGCTGAAAGGTTCTTTTTACCAAGAAATGATGGGCTGGCCTCTACCAGTGCATATACCAGCAGTTGTAAGGAAATGTCACAAGATGTAAATTTGCAAGTACATTTCTCTTCCTCCCAGAAAAAGAAATAAGACATTTTAGAAGATATGAAAATATACTTATATTTATATAGACACACAAAATACGTAACTGTCCAAATTTCTGACCCTGAACTTACAAGAATTTACTTAAAATGGGAAGAGAGTAGAGGTATATAGGTCATACCCTCTTTTTGTTGCATTTTATGTTCATTCCCACTTGCTTTTTGACAAAAAAGTTCATAGTATTTCACTTACGCAAGGATTTCACTTCTTGCCAGCAACTGCAGAGACCAAAGTTTTAGTTCCAATGCTGAGGGGGGGAAGACACCAACATTTTAGTCACTTAATCAAACCAACTTACAGCAGAATGAAGCATAAAAAAAAATAATAGTTTTTTTTAAGCTCAAGATACTGCTTTAGCAATCTAAAGGCAACTGTAGATGTATTTTTACTCTCTGTTTATCTAATCTTTAAAAAAGTTATTAAACTTGCCAGACAAACGAGGGTAGGTTAAAAGGAATAGCTCTGAAATTATTTTCTGATTAGCAAGACTGTCATGAGTCGATTTGCTGTACTTTATGTGTATATGGATGCACACATTTTTTTAATACACACTTTGGTCCAATTCTAGTCACATGTAGGCCAGTATAAATTTTAGTGCTAGAGAGCTTTAACTTACCATTTGAAGCATTAAACACACAAAACATTGATATTAAAACAATGTAGCTATATGAAACAAATACACTGAATTTGATACTGATGAGCTTTGGAACTTAATTGTTTAAAAAGAAAAAAACCCAAACAAACAAACAAGCAAGCAGATTCTAGGCTGAATGAATCTCTGCTTGCTGCATTTGCAGCAGTTTCAGTATGTCAAGCCTTCCCCAATCTTTTAATTGCACTGGGTGTTATGCATGCCAGGGATGGGTGAGAATAGTTGTCAACCCACCTGACTGCAGAACAAAGAGCATTTTTTCTTCCAGCATTTGTTACTGATGCTTGAGCCACACCCTGTCGTCCTTACAGAACAGCTCTTTCTCACATTTTCCTTTTTCATACTCACACAGAGAGACAATTTCTTCCCAATAATAAAGTATTACCTATTCTTTAGAATTACTACGTTGGGTTTCACCTTTTATTGAATCCCCTGCGGGTTTATTTAAGAGAGGGAGAGGGGCTTGCGGGCACAGCTGCGCTTCGTGCAGCATGGGGGGCCCCCAAGCCGGGATGCCTGGGCACCCCCAGCCTGGCTCCCCTTGCCCCCCTTGGGATGCTGCCAGCAGATGAGGGGCCTCACGCTGCTTGCTCAGTCATGGGAGAGGGCACAGCCCCCGGAGCACGGTTTTAGACTGGGCTGATCAATCCTGGGATGCAAGGGCAGACAAGAAAATAAAAAAAGATCGGCAAATGCACAAACATGAGGGGAAGTCCCAAGTCTGGCTCCTCTTCCCACCAGCCCCAGAGCACCTGCCTGTGGGGTCAAAAAGCTCTGGGCAGCATTAACCCCTAATACCAATTTGCCAAACCACGTGCTCCCCATCTCACCCCCTCAAATCCTCTGACAGCTCAGAGTTTGCAAGGTTAAACTCCTCTCAGTCTGGGTGAAAGCCATGGAGAGGTTGTTCCCCCACCGCTCTGCGCAAAGGCCTTTCTGCCTTCCGTTTCTTGCCTACGCTCCTGTTAGCGCTGCAGATCACACGCAGTGCCCGGCCCCTCCAGAAACAGATACAAGAACAAAAACCCTTGTAGGTTAGCTATACAACACCCAGAAGCATGCTGTGGTTTTTGCAGATTTGTATAAAGGAGGCATATTCCTGACTTGATCTATTTATAACATAAGCAAGCAACATAAAGCAAGATGCAGACAATGCGAGAACTGGTACCTGCAAAGCGACCCACATCCCTTTTTCTGCCTGTCAGAAACATCTGCATCACCTCAGTTTTCTATTCCCAAAAGTCTGGAGGCCGTCAAATACCACAGCTTCTAACACTGCCGTCACCAACTTTGTCATGAGGTTGTAGCAACGAGACTGCTGCATTTTTGGCAGCTGTGTAACAGCAGGTAATCCGTGGGCATCCTTACAGCCAACAAGGCAGCCCTGCTCCCTGTGCATTTCCTGAGGCATCAAAGTTACACCTTCTGACGTAAATCAAAATGGCAGGAAAGGTGTTTTTCCCCAAGTTTCAGGACAGGTAGAGTTAAGGAATGGCTTGACTTAGCCTGGATTATTTTTGCAAGCAGTAGAGGGTTTACTTGGTCTTTTCTCTTTCCCTGACAGAGCACATGCATCTAATGTGCTCTCCAATCCTAGGCCAACAGGGCAAACCAGTTTAAGAACCATTAATGCTATGGCCTCTGTCAAGTTTGGTGTAGGGCTTTTTTTGTTTGTTTTAAAAAGAGCTTTTGTTCAGCTGTTCCTTAATATTTGATATGTTATCATCCACCAGCCATGCATCACCAAAGGGAAGCCGTGTGCTCTCGGGCTATGGCTAGATTTCTGTGTCAAACAGCACAAAGAAACTGTTGCCACTTTAACCCTCAAGATGCAGAAAAAGAAAACCCCTATAACTTTTGATCACATGATTCTTGAATAACCAGCAAAGCCAGCTTTAAAAAAAATAATCTGTATATCCCAGGACACATTAGACTACCAACTGCTCAATGTTCTTGTTACTATTTTGAAACGGGGTGTGGGTGGAGATACCTACTGAAGCTTTCTACTCCTGCTGCTGCCATTGCTGCTCATTGGGTATGTGTTTTTAGAAATCCCTGCTCCTAAGGAGCCTGAACTTGCATCTGCGCCTCTTCTGGGACGTGTTGAAGATGCAAGTTCTTGCACCATCTGTTATTCACAGCACCACTGCACAGGGATGCCGGCCTGTAACAGCACCCAGAGAACAACAAGGTGAGCCATGAAGGAAAGTCAACAAGACTGAGATGGCAACTGAGAAACATGGGGACAGCAGATTATGTGATGCTGATGTGACTAGGCAGGAGATGACAGTCAACAGGAAAAACCCCAAACACACTTTCCACAAGACGGCAGATTAATGGCTTTTAAGGCATCTTGGTGGTGAAGGCAGCACAGTAGGAGGGAAGAGGCACACACCCCGGCTCCACAGGCTTGCTCCACTGCAAGTTGCCACCTGTTTCAGCCAAGCCTTGTAAGCATTTAATGCACAATGGACACACGCTGCACAAAGTCAGAGGCTGCTTTCCTGCAACTGCTGGTAGTGACCAGAGGTCCTGCATGTATCACTGGGGCAGTACAGGTACCAGATGGCAGAGGCTTTCCCAATGCACTTGCCTGTGTAACATGCTGCGTCCTGCTAGATGTCCTTTTGCACTCTGGTTTCTGATGGAAAGGTTTGCTGAATTTGCTTGTGGCCTCCAACCTGTTTTCCTTACACTGTTGGATTTCCTTTTAAACTCATCAACCCTGCTCAAGGTTTAGGCAAATGGGCTTTATACAGTCGCTTTAACCTTGCTGAAAATGTACCTGAAGGGAAACTAGGAGGTCTCCAGAGCACTGACATTGCATGAGTAGACAAGCCCTAAAATTAAAACAAAACAAAACAAACAAACCCACAACAACAACAACAAAAAAACACAAACCAAACCACCACCAACAAAAAACCCAAACAGTACAGGGCACCACAGCTCTCAGTGTAAATGGGTACACAAGTACTCAACACCTTTCTAAGCGAGGCTAATGGTGAGCCTGTGCAGTTTATCCACCATGAGGTTGACTTTCTTTCAGTGTAGTAGTTGTACCTGCTGAAACCAAAAGCAGAAAGCCAGCAGATTTTAATGGGAAGATAATTGAGCTAGCAAGTACCAGGACTTGTTAGTTTTTAAATTGAGAATGTGCTGTTAATCCCATTACCATTCAACCTTTGCACCCTCATACAGGCTCTTTGTTATCCAGCTTGACACCAACCTCTTGGCGCATTGACTGCAAGAAGCGTGCTCCCGGGTCCCCTGCGCCTGACATGCTCGCAAGCCCCAGCGAGCCCCTTGCAGCATCCAGGTGACCCACCCCATTCCCTTTTCTGATATATGCTGCATCTTCCCACCCAGAAAACTCTATTCACTTCCCATTGGTTTTCCCTTGCAGGAATCTTAATCCTGCTGACCTTTCTGAAGACATGCCCTCTTGCCTTTTTTTTTTTTAAAAAAATTTCCTATCTCTAATTGTGCTCAGGCACATTTATTTATATCACTTTTCATTCTTTATGCAAATTTCAACTCTGTGCAAGTGTAAAGTTGTTGCTGTAGGTCTTTGGGGGTTGTTCCCTCCCTCTCAACCTCCTTTTCTTCCTTTGAAGTTACTTTCCTACTTAAAAAAGCCTACCAACCCTGCAAGCTGTTTCTTGGCCATAGCCAATCCTCCCGTTGTTTTGTCAGGAGCACTGGACTGTCTTTTACAGTCAGAGACAGTGATGATAAATGACAGCCTCCATAATCCAGCAAGTGACGGGTGTCCAGGGGCAAAAGCCGCCGGCAGGTGCCGAGCCTTCCCACTGAGCGCACCGCAGAGGGAAGAGGGCACATCACTCACAGCAGTAAATCCCATCCACGCTCCGGTTGCTCGGCTCCAAGCAGTGTCAAAGCCCCCTTTGCAGGCTACAGAGCACAGAGTGCTTCCCAGTCACTTCTCTGGCCAGCAGACATCGCTTTCACTTAAACACAGAAGGAAAAAACCCTTCCTTCCCCCAAAAGGAGGCTGCATGCAGCCCCATGCATTCCTTATTTCAGCAGGCTCCGATATTGACAGCCAGCTGAATAATGCATTCAAATGGTCTGGGGATCAACCTCTCTATCTAGGAAAGCTGTCCTTGTTTTTTGAAGAAGCCCATGGTGAGCAGGTTTGGAGGAGTGGAGATTCAAGCCATGCTTCCCACCTCACCCCTACAAAGGGGGTTATTGAGCAGGAGTGCCAGCCGGGAGCACACTGCACTTCTTCCTGAAGTATCATAAACATCTTCACAAACATTAGACCTCACAGCACGCTCACAAGAAGTCGATAAATGCCATTTCCACCATGTCACCCAATTCTTTGCCAGAAAAACAGTGCTGGAGGGAAGCTTATCTGTGCATCCAAGGTCAGGCTTGGCATCTGTGACAGATTGAGCTGTCTTAAGTCCCTGCACATCCAGCCTTCAATCCTAGAGTTAGTCACCAGGCAATGCCTCTAACTTTTTTCAAGAGGAATCTTTGAAAGGATTTTTATTTATTTATTTTTTGCAGCCTAGCTAGGAAAACCACTGGAAGATGTGATGAGGCTGTACTTCTGGAATCAACTGCAACATCATTCTCCCTTTTAGGAGCAAGCTTTGACCTGCCAGTGTCAGCTCCAAGCTCCTCAGGCTATGCCCATCCTCAACAGCTCTCAGGACCAGTAATACACCAGGACTGGGGCCAGGGAAAAGCATGGCATAACTCACAGAAGTACCTCGGTTCTGTCCAGTTTTCTGTCTGGTCCTTCCTCGGCTTACTTGGACCTGGTGATCAGTCAACAGCAGGGATTTAAGACACAGCCACTAGTATCTTCACCGATACACCTACCACAGCACGGCAAGAGTGCTTCTACTGGTTTCCACAAGTCCTCAAGGGTAACTTGCAACCAGAGCTAGTTCTGAAGCTCTAGTACCGGCTCTGGCACAGTGAGGCTGCTGATCGTCTCCGACAGCTGTACGACACGTGCTAGACAGAGATTTTTCTTTCTTTAGGCTAGAGTAACCCTGTCCTGGTAAGTTACCCAACTCTGAATTGTAAAGCAGGTGGTAAGAGACTCTCATGGTGCCTTTTGCAGACCCTTCTCTCTCATGGAGGACACCGTGCAAGGGGAAGGGGATGCACAGCCATTACATGACCGCCAGTGGGGCACACCTCAGCTCGACTGCAGTCAATAGCACCGTTCCCCTGCCTGCAGTAAGGCCAGTGCTTTTTGTCTCAACCTTGCAAATATTTGTTTTAAGAGGTCTTGATGAGTCAAGCAGCTCAGGATGAAAGTCCATAGCACACCAGCAAACTGAGTGAAAACACTGAGCTTGTGCTAACAGAGCTGTTGAAGGATGCAAGAAGTGCAAGGTGCATCTCAAAGCGAAGGGCTCTCAGTTTGGCCCTTGGGACCACGAACCACAACCGATGAAGGATTTGGGGCAGAGCTCGCACTGCTGTAAGCACAGCCAAGACACCTGGAGGCAGCCATTTTCCCTCAATACTCTCCAAAACTGCCCATAGCGTCGTTACCTTAATAGTTAACCAAAAGAATAATTTACGACTTTTCTTTCAGTTGCAGTCTAAATCTAGACTAGATCTGTCTTCAGAAGCATTCTAATTTAAGCTCACACTTTAGTAAATCCTTAAAATAATCTTTCTTATTTGTCAGCCTCCAAGATGAGCACTGATTTTCACCAGAACAAAGAACAGCCAAAAACTCAGCCAGACCAATCCGTCACCAGGTGGGGCCCACGGGAGGAGGTGTGACCCATCAGGACACCAAAGAACTCTGGTCCAGCTTTGCATCTTCCTGCACATAAAGCCTGTATCTTCCTCTAATACTTGCATCCCTTCACATGTTACCCCTTAGCAGGGAAGATTGAGAAATTAAATCTATTCAGCAGGGAAAGCAGTCTTTCCCAATGAGAAAAAAAAGTACCATTTTTTCTCATCTCTGCCTTCCTTGTTCATGTTTTACGCTCTTATGCTTTAAGAAAAATTAAATTCCAAATTTACACAAAAAGTGAACAGTATAGTCCTGAATTACTAAGGAGCACATTCTCTACAGAGGATAGACAGCACAAGACCACCAGAGCTATAACTGCTTTACATCAGCTAAAGAGGTCATCATTTTTTTTTTGTCTTGAAATTGATGGTTTTGCTCTTTAAATATAAAAACATTAAAATGCGATCAGGCTCTTCAGCTGAAATAAAGCAACAAAATCCAAGCCTCTTGGCTTGTTAGAAAGGCCAAACTTCTTCCAAAACACCCCTTATTTTAACTGATATATATGCGAGACAAGCAGTTAAAGAGAAAAAAGAACATACTCCCAGCTATTTTTCCACACAGTAAGACCCGCTGGGCAAACAAAACCTTATTCATTATTTACCTTGGGGCAGGACCCAGAGTCCTTAACCAGGTTAAGGGTCCTATTGTGTTAATCTTTACATTAAATATGGTGTATGTTACATTGGACTAAAAACAAAATAACGTCAATCTCTCTTTAGTAAGGGGGCTGGGGCGACATGACACCAACCCCCTCCTCCCGACACACACATTGCAGTATAATCTGCCGCCTTCTATAAACGCTGCCATTTGTCTTTTCTCTAGATGCATTGCAGGAATATTTCCATATAAGCCCTATTATAATAAAAACAAATATGACAAACAGCTTTGCAAATAGGTCTGCTGCTCCAACAACACACAGACACAACACACTGACTTGCAGAAATACCCCATATAATTCACAAGTGCTACTGGTTGATTTGAAATCCAGTAAATTTAGGTGGTCGCTTTATCTTCTCCATCACGATACCTACTTCCTTATACAGAGCTGAGGAAGTAGAGCATGTGCTCTACTCCTGCAACCGTTCCCCCAATCCCTTCCTTCTCCTCCCCTCCCCTCCAATTTACACTGATTACAGGTTTCAAAGTCTTCGAGATTCATTTTTAAGTTCTATTTAAAATGCTGATTTTCACTTGTTTCCTTTTCATCTAGATCAATACTGCACAGATGATAAATGTGTACCGCTTACCATTTATACTTTTTCATCTTAGCACTGAATATCCTACAGTAAGCTTAAGAAAAATCAGTTCCTGGATAGCACTTACATTCCCCCTCTTTAGCCTATTCCCTATTTTATCTATAATACAATACATAAGCCCGTGTTCTATTAATGCAGACTCCCATTATAAAACAGTCAGATATTAAGCGCAGCAGAAAGGAACTGCATCTCAAAATGTTCACTGCGCATTTTAAAGTTTGTCTAATTTTACGATGATACTTCAGCATATACATTATTCTTGGCAAAACAGTGCCCCAGTGTTAAGACATTGCCACATCAGTTTTCTATTCAGTCTTCACCGAGAGATGAGAAGCCACCATTTTCTTTTCGATACATGCAAATTAAATTGTTTGTCTCTACAGAAAGCGTAAACCACAGAGAATTTTGCATTTCAGTAGTGATACTGTCACCTAGCATAAAAAACAAGTATTAATTTGTAAATGAACCTCCTCAATTGTGTTCAAAGGAAGTAATTAAGCATTTAATGGACTAACAAACCAGCACAAATATTAGTTTTATTATTTCCAAGGTCTCACAGCCACATAAAAAACTCCCCTCACACTGATAATCTTCTGCATCGGAACAATCAGACTCTTGTACAACACAATTTTCAATAGATTGAGGCTTACTAGAGTCTTGCACAAGCTATAAAATTTATACTGTTTCAAACTTAACAAAACATAAATAGCTCTTTACTCATATCTGGGATTA
>VZTV01034940.1:1874-12290 GCA_013400875.1 Anhinga rufa
CATTCTCCATTATTACAAATACTGGTCCACTTTTACAGTAATCAAGAAATTTTAATATATATAATATATACTAAAACCCCGTCACCAAAAGAAAACAATATACACATGGCCATTATGGCATTTTTTTTAATAACCTATTAAGCAAACTTTGAAAAAAAAAAGATTGCTCAAACACACATACACACAATTTCTTTTTTACCCTTGTATGTATTCAATACTGTAAACGTATTTTAAGACAGAGTGCACTAAATTTAACTTTTAAAAAAAATTAGCCGTTGTTCCTGAATTGTTTTTTCTCATTCAATGATAACAACTTGTAATTTGTGTCATTTGAGTTTTAATTCAGCAGTAAATCATTTCCATTCCATTTCCTAAGCAGCGTTGTCCTGAAAAAAAAAAAAAAGGCTGAGAATAATTCAGCTAATGGATGTCCGAAGTTGTGCTGGGTATACATCTTCATTTGATTGGGTCTTATGGCATTTTCATGTCCACTATCTTCAACCAGTAATTTTTTTTAAGTAAATGTGGCTCTTTTTTTCTAAAGAATGTACTTTCCTTGTTTTACTTTTTTTTTTAAAAGTCTTTTCATTTCACAAAAACATTTTGCATTTGTCTCAAGAGACTCAAATAGGAAGATCAGTTTTCAAGGCACTCACGTCAAATTGAATGGCAGTAGAAAAACTGTCCAATAAATTATTTTTTTGTATTTTTCTTTATAGTGCCAGTATTGTGAATGCCATGCTTAGCAACACTGACACTTAATCTCAGCTGTTCCCTTACGGTTTAACCCACCTTTGGGCCAAGTAGAAGAATATGATGTAATTTCTTGTTGAGAAGCCATTTTTCTCCTAACCACAAACAAAAGCTTTAAAGTGCGGGTCAACATAATTAAAATCTCTAACCATAATTGTCCACTGTTTGCTAATATTAGTCGTAAAAGGCTTTAAAAAATTTGGAATTTCAAAGTAGAGCAGGTGCATTTTTCTTTTCTTTACTTTTGTCTCTTGTAATGCTTTTATCTGAATACAATTCCATTCTGTTCCTAATTAAGTCAAGGGGAAAACTCTTACCAACTTCAGTAGGAGCAGAATCTTGCCAAGACAGGTAAATAAACTAGAATTTATTTTTCCCTTCCTTATAGTAACATCATTGTACATCATATGATAGCTCTAATATTTCTATTTATAAACAAAATGTCTACTGAGTTGAGGCTTTTCATTTCAGAAATTAACACTTTCCCACCCTCTAGTAATTATTTTAACTACAGCAAATCTGGACTAAAGCAGATGTCCTCAACTCAAATTTATGATTTTGCAGTTGAAAAAGAAAAAAGATGGCATTTGGCTCCTCCAAGGTTTGAAAAGAATATTACAGTACTCGAGATGTACTTTTACTGTCTCTGGGAAGAGCAGCAGGAGGGGAGGAGGGAAGGAAAGGCGCCCCAGAAAGTGACAAAATGGCACCATTATGTTGTTATAGCTTTTAAAAACAAGAAGAAACTATCCAATAATAATGCACAATTAAGAATGTTTCTAGTTTTTGAATGTAGCTGTCTTCTGCACCTATGTCTTTTTGTTGCCATAACTTTAGTGATGAAATCCATCTAGAAAAGGCCTCTATCGTCAGCGACATTGTCAGTGCTACATATTCAATCCAATTCCAAAAGAAAGTGCTAATTTTAAAGATTGTTATCCGCTGTACAATTTTGTTTTCCCTAATCTTCAAGATTATTTAAGAAGAGGAAAGGAAAAAAAAAGAGAAATGAAAAGGAAAAGAAAGATTTCTGTTCAAATGCTGGCTTCTTCACAAGAAATTACACATGCTTAGCTTAAATTTCAACAAAGCAGCGGCCCAGAAATTATAATTTAAAAAGATATGTTTCTCCCCTACAATGCAAGTAATCTCAGGCTACGACTGGGTAAAATTAGAAAGGGATACCCAACAAAATTTTAAAAGAAATTTAAACAGAAAGACTAAAAAAAAGTACCTGCACATGCCAAAAAATTACAAAAACCCAATAAATACAGAAATTATTGCACAGTTAAAAGGCTCCACAATTTTTACTGCCTTAATCAACCCTCGGGTTTAATAGAACTTTGTAGACACAGGTTATATTTTAAGTGCCAAAGACTGGCACCTACCATAGTTATGCTAAGTTATGTTTACGGAGGCAAGTTAGGTCATCTTTTCTCAGTTGGCAATAGTTAAACTGTACAAATAAAATGTTACCTAGACCCCTGAAANGTGGGGCCTTAGCTTCTTTCTGCCTGCTCAATTTTGACGTCATTTGTCAGCAAATGTTCTCCATGCCACTTTTTCATGTGTTTCTCCAGGGTGCTGTAAACACTGAAGGGCATCTGGCAAATGTCGCAGCGGTAGACCTCCTTCCCTATCTGGCCATGTGTTTTCATATGGCGCGTCAGCTTACTGCTCTGGGCACATGCATAGTTGCAGAGCTCGCATTTGTAAGGCCGCTCTCCAGTGTGGCTCCGACGGTGCACCGTCAAATTGCTGCAGTTCTTAAAGACCTTGCCACAGTACTCACATGTATCACTCCTGCGCCCTTCCTTCGAACTGGGTCGCCCGGGGCCGGGACCGCTGATGTGGGGGGTGCTGCCTCCGCTCGCCGTGCCGCTGCGCCCTGAGAGCCCCCCGTCCAGCATGTCCCCCGGCGGGGTGGAGAAACGCAGGCTCCCGTTCTCCGATGAGTGCTCAGAAGAGGTCGCGAAGGGGGATTGTCGGGAGTCTGTGAATCCGAGGAACGGATCCTTCATGAAGTGCCGCGATGCTGCGTACCCTACCAGCCACTGGGAGTAAACATTTTCGGAAGGTATTATCGTTGCTGGTGGCAAGTCCAAATCTTTCTCTACCTTTATTCTTTTAGAGGAATTGTTTAAACTAGGGCTCGTGATAGGTGTCGGCTTGCGGGGGAACAAATTTGGGAAGGGTTCACCCGGGCCAAAGTTTCTTCCATTAACGGTCCCTTCCTCAGTGCGGTCCAGCTCTCCTACCACTGAGTCTTCATCACCTGGACCTCTCTGGCAGAGGTCTCGAGGACACAAGTCTCGCTGGTCAGAAGACCTTTTCATGAAGCTACTCCTCTTCTGTTTTTCAGCTAGCATGTCATTATATTGCTGGATGGCACCTAGACTTACATTCTCGATGACTTTTCCCAGGACGAGAGATTTCTCATCCGGCAGCGACTTGGAGCCATTTTCTCGGTTACGACTGAGCTCTGAGTCCATACTGAAGCTCGACTCTGGCCGACTCTCATTTTCGAGCTCCTCTTCCTCCTCCTCCTCCTCTTCCTCTTCTTCATTGTCATGGCCCAGGGAAGGATCACTCTCGTTCCTGAAATCTGCCTCACTGGATTTCAGTCCCTCTCCAGTGAGCTCACTTGTACCCGGCTCGGGGGAACTAGTGGTGGACAGTCCATCGTCTGACCTGCCCGTCATGGAGCCAGCTTTATGCATATGTGTTTTCATGTGGCGTTTTAGCTTGCTGGCCTGGGAGCAAGCGTGGTCACAGAGCTGACACTTGTAGGGCTTTTCTCCTGTGTGACTGCGCCGGTGCACAATAAGGTTACTCTGGAACTTGAAAGTTTTCCCACAAAATTCACAGGACTTGCTCTTGGCCTGAGGCTGGGGAGGCGTAGTGCTGCTGGGGGGCATGGGGGGCAGTGGCGGGGTGCTCAAAAAAGGTGATTTAGGACTTGGCTGGAAAGGATTCAACAGGCGATGCATAGGGTTGGTGCGACTGGGCGAGACTGGCGGAGGGGTGGAACTGTTTCCTGCCAGCTCTCGAAGCCTTCTGGAGAAATCCATCGCTGGGGACTCAATTGCCATGGGGTTTAAACGCATAACTCTGTCAAAGGCACTGGGATGCTGGGCAACTAACCCCATTTCTTCGGCACTAAGGCGATGTGGATCCAGATGATGACGAGGTGGTGGACTGAACAGCGGAGGCGTGTTTGGGAGCCGACCCTCACCAAAGCCAGGGTGTTCGCGCAAGATGGGTCCTGTCATCCGCAAAAGATTGAAAGGGTTGTTGTCTCCAAGGAAATTCATCAGCGGGGACTGTGCAACAGTCTCCGGTCCCAGAGGAGGAGGGATGGTGATGCGTGGAGTGAGGGAACTGTTTGAGGGGCTTGTTTCCAGGTAGATGCGGAATCCATGTGTGTTCTGGGCATGCTGAAGCAAGAACCAAGCGCTATTAAAAGGCTGCTTGCATGTTGTGCAAATATAGCTTGAAGGCTCATCTTTACCTATAAAAGAAAAACAGAAAGAACACTCAAAAAATAATACAGTGGAGAACATTTAAATACAGTTGGCATGCGCTTTATTTTGCTAACACATTTCCTCCTTGGCATTTCTGAAAGAAGGACTTAATTGCAATGTATTGACTGATATAAATTGTTGAACAGCACATTTACTCACCACACTTATTCATTTAACATGTATGACAAATATCACACATACGCATTGGTGCTATATAAGTTTATATCCTTTAACTTGCAAATAAAATCTTCCTTTATGACGCATAAGAATCCAAATCCTTTCACGTGTTTATTCCACAAAAAGGAATCTGCTTCAAGGGATTTATGACTACAGCCGAAAACCAAGGAAAATGCAGTGTGGTAGGTTTTACAAGGCACCTGCAAGGAGCTTCAGTGTCATTTTCACTCTTTCATTTTATATTTTTATATGCTTCATGCAGCAGTCCCCTGAGATCTTGCTGATTTTAATTTATACGTTTCAGTCATGCCAACACTTCCATTTTTAAAATAGTATGTAGGTATTTAGCTGCACAAGTCCTATTCAAGTCAACAGGAGCTTGGAAAACGTACCCTTGCATAAACCACTTTGACATTCTTTTTGCCAAAACACCAAGAAGCCACTCAAATGAAACATCCGGTAATCAAAGCCGACAGCACAGTTGCAATTAACAGTAACAAATGTCGGGCCGTGCTTGAACTGAGTCCCAAGAATTTCTGAGCCTGAGCCTGCCCTCCAATGCAGAAACGCTCACTGGAGCCAAAAACATTGTTCTGTTTGCCTTTCTAGCCTCTTTGAACGGCTGCATAAAGGTGGAAAGCATTCCTTTAACCTTGATTCAGCTTTACATAAAGTACAGGTGTGGACAAGTCTGCACTACAGTCGTAATTTTGCTAGCTAGAAAATTCCAGTCCTGGGCACAATATTAACTATCTGCTATCTTCAAAAAGCACTTCCTCTCCCTCCACCCCNTTTTCAATGCCTCTGCAAGACTCTGATAAATTCATAAATATGTGTCAACTTCAAAATCATAATCCAGGATTTTGTTTTGTTGCTGTTTTGGGGTTTTTTTAAATGAGGGGGAGGTTTCCTGAAAAACAACTACCCATTTTGGAAAATCTAAAATTAATTTCTTGCTAGTTTGCTTGTTTATGAAAGCACATATTTTGGCTAGTGATAGCCCTGCTGCACCTAAAGGCACTAAACTTTTTGAAAGTTCAAAGCCTGAACCAAGCTTCCCGCCTGACCTGTATCTGCATAGCGACCCGAACGAAGCCAATCCCAGCCCCTCCACAGGAGCTCAGATCCGAAGCTGAACTACACAACCCCTTTCTAGACCGGGGGGACTGCAATTTACAAAAGCCTGTTGCTTGAGCTTGCAAATGAAAGAGTTTATAAGGTGAACAGAACCATATTATCGAAACTACCTTTGTAAAGAGGAATGACTCATAGCAGTCAAAAAAAAAATTAAACTCAGGCACACCAGGCGAAGCAGGATTGCTGTTGACTGAATTCCCCTCTTCTGGCTGTTGCAGGAATGGCTGCTGCTAACA
Organism: Anhinga rufa; assembly: GCA_013400875.1. Lineage (NCBI taxonomy): Eukaryota > Metazoa > Chordata > Aves > Suliformes > Anhingidae > Anhinga > Anhinga rufa. The sequence continues at coordinate 7,702 of VZTV01034940.1, forward strand.
AAACCTACAAAATCTTAGACAAGGAGGCTAGAAGATTATCTGCCTACCTATCAGCCTGTCAATCTATCTAATCTTATCACCCAATGAACATCCATAAAAGCGTAAAGGAAAAAGCATCTATCAGACTGAGACTTATTTACAAAGGTAGGTGATAAATGTGGTGCAGCTCGGCACACTCCTATTGATTTAGTAGGGCTATTGCTGTGTATAGCAGCTTCAGACCCCGATTTCGGAGAAGCCAGCTCTCCACAGCCAAGAAAAAAAGTACACAGCACGGTGGGTGTTTCTGCCTGGCTGACATGGCCCCTGTGCCCCGACCCTGCACGCTGCGTCGTATGGGACAGACCCAGTTGCTTTGATTAATCTCTAACAACTGCTGTTGGAAAACATACAAGTTTGAGAACTGTACTTGGCTTGGAAAAAGTGCCCGTAACTGCTATTGACATTAATGAAAGCCACATACAAACACGGAAAGGAACTGATACATTATCCCTTAAAAATCTACTCAGCACTGAGGCAGTTAGGGAGTTTTATGTCAGCTCTGCAGCCAAAGCAACAGTAAATGCTCCCATTATTACTTCAAATATTTAAATATCTGTTTCTTACAGAAATATGATGAAAATGTCTAGACCTTTAACTTTTCTTGCACTGCAACATGTGTAGTATAAAAAGTGACAGAAATCACTGAAGCAGACTAAAGTATATAACATACTCTGTCAAAAGCTTTTTTTAACAATATGTTTTACCTCAGCTCACCCTAGAATAGATTTTAATAAAGCCCCTTCTGAAGTGTGATCTAATAGCAAATGAAGTGCAGCATCTTACAAGGTCATATATCTTCAAATTAAAGAGTGCTCTGCACCCTTCACCTTCATTTTATCCACTCTAATTAATCGATTTATTACCCACAGCTGTTCAATTCTTTCATTTTTAAAGTCACAGCTTGCATGCTTTTTTTGTTGTAGGGTTTTTTTCTTTAAAAAATAAAGTGTGTGTGTGTGTGTGTGTGTGCGTGTGTGTGTGTGTGTGTGTGCATTCTCCTTGCTTAGCTCAAGAGCTAACAGGAGGAAGAAAGCAGCTGTGTATTATACGACTACGACGACGACGACAACAGCAACACGTTTACTTCAGCAAAGGCACATACGTAAGGAGAAAAATTCCTGAGCAGGCTGAGGATCAAGGCCAATCTAAAACTGAAATGGCTGATTAAAAAAATTACCCTCAAAATGGCAGCTGGCTGGATGCTTGCTACTACATGTTACATGGAACTGAGATGTTTTGTTTTGTTTTGTTCTCTAAAACTTCACCTCCGTGAAATTCAAGTGAGGAAAGTAAACCCCCTCCTTTTTAGTTTTTTCTTTCAAACAGAGCAAATTAGTGCTATTAGTGATCTAAGATTTACAAGCTAGCAGTCATAAAACAGTCTTCTCTTCCTTTTTGTTTTGTTTAGCTTTTATGCTCCTTAACACTCCTCTTCAGGAGACCCCGACACGATGGCAAATTGACTGCAGGCTACCTGGCTACCAATCTCTGACTGCTTCATGAGTGTTTGTGTGTGCATGCCTGTGTATATATATATTTTAACTTTCACAGCCCTCAAAGACTCTTCCCAGACTCCCCATTTAAAAAAAAAAATTTTAAAAAAAAAAAAGTTCATTTCCATATTATCACTTCATGGTTATCTTGCCTAGAAGTTGCCCTAAGCAGTGTAGAGGCTCACTTTTGAGAACAGAACAATGTCAAAAAGTCTTTGAAGATCCACTCTGAACATTTTTATATTCAAAAACTTGCTAAATATTTTAAACATGCCCAGAAACAGCCACGTATTGCTCAAGAATGATCCTTATATTTAATAATGCAGTGCACCTACACTATAAAACTCTTTGTTATAAGGCTACTTTTGATACATGGCTATCTTAATCCCTTGCCACCTGCACTGAAGTCTGTCTAAATACCTACTTTATGACAACTAGCTATATAGGCTTTTCCATATGCAGTCTTTATCACTTTAACATGTGCTTGACTTTGAGCATGTGAGTAATCAATATCAGCAAAACTTAAGCATAGGCTGAAGTGCTGTTGGATAGTGATGAAATTATTTATGTACTTAGTGTTAAGCACAAGCCAAGACTTCATTAATACTGTTCAATGAATTGCGCATGGATTCAACCCTACCTTCTGTAACTAGGCATGATTTTGGGGGCTGATGGCTCAAGTATAATTTTTTGGCCTTGCACTAGTTGGTAGATACGGTGTACATACTGAGATGAGACATCTAGGCCACAAGCCCTGAGCAGTCAATAGTAAGTTCGAGGTTGCACTAAAGCCAAACAAGTACTGCCACTGGAGTTCAGACATGAGACAGGTTTGTAGGGCTAGATCCTACTGAGACACAGGTGTATAGATTCAGAAATATTGATTTGAAGGCTAGGAAGATCCATGAAATTAAAGACAGAGAGGACTGAGATAAACCTTAAGGGTTGTCTTTGTCCAGTTCCTGACCCAAGGGATGCCCATATCTATGCATCTATTCATATCTTTGGCAGATGCTCCATTATCCCACTTCAAAGGCCACCTGGATGGAGAGTCTACAACCTTCCCAAACTCTACTTCATTCCTCCTCTCCTTTACCATCATGAAATTCCCCAAATGCCTAATCTAAATCTTTCTTCCTGCAACTTAAGATAATAATATTTTGTCCTACCTACATGTACATGAAAAACATAGAAAAAATCTAGTCTGCACCACACATGTAGATATCATCCAGCCCAGTGATCTGTAGTTGAACCACTTCATGTTCTTTAGCACCCTTCACCCAACTTGATTTGGAAATGCCAAGTGAGAGAGAATTCGCTGTGTATCAGGGAAGTCTGTGTCAATGGTTGACTACCTTCAGTATTAAAAAAACCTGCCTTCTCTCTGATTCAAATTGCTGAGTTCAACTGCCAACCATTAGATCTTGTTGTGGTTTTATCTGATAGATTAAAAATCTCTCTAGTATCTTCTCCCTAAGCAGGTAATTACAAACTATGAACTTATTGAACATTTGCCTTTTCTGCATATTATGACAAAAGATGGTCTTTTCCAGAAATATTAAAATGTGTTCCCTCCAATACTGCATGACAGACTATGTTCCATTCAAAATGTCAAAGCAATAATGAGCTTTTTTCTCTTTTATGAACAGCACAAAACAAAGCTAAATACAGATCCTGCCTCCCAAATTCTGACCTTACTGGGGGCAGTGAGAAAAGACAGGTCAGTTTGCCCAGCCCAGAACATGAGTAGCCTGGGTCTGTGGACATTCATCCCACTGCACCAGGCAGCCTGAATCCCCTGACTTATCTGTCCTCTGCAGTCTGACTTGTATCATTTAGCGATACACAGATCTTCCTTGCCCGGTTGGTACATGACTTTCTATATACCTTGAATGCTGAGCACCTTTGTCCTGGAGATAAATTTCCCTCAAAATATCCTCAGTTATTCTGGATACTATCAAACAATAATCAGTGTGAGATAAGAACTGTTGAGAATTCATTATTTTCTGCTGGGCTACAGTGACATCCAGTGCCTTATGAATCCTCCCCTCAGCATGCCTGAATAATTCCATTAGCTGTAGCAAAGAACAAACTCTCCCCCTTTTTAATCACCCACCCATAACCCCTGCCAGGACTGCAGTGGGGACCTGCAGTCAGGTCCACATAACCACTGCCATTCTTCACCTCTAGCAATACTTTCCAGATAATGATTCTGGTTCCCTTTACAAAGTTACAACAGAAGCAATAAAAATGTTAAGGAATTTTAATGCTGCTTTACTGCACCTTTAGAAGTTCAGGAAAAGTAGAAACTTGCAAGCTTTAAATAAAGGACACCTTTTATTGTAGCACTCAGGAACAGACATGTATCAGGTTCCTACACTCTTTCCACCAATGTTACCCTCTTCTCCACCACTCAATTTTTAATGAGCATTTAAATAATTACTCCTTGTTATTATGATGGTTACTCTAATAATACCAATAAAGGTAGCATGGATGCTCCATAAAAAACACACCTTTAATTGAATTATTATTAAATTAAAATGCCATAATTGAGAACACTAGTTTAACAAGTCTCCTTATAAGACCAGCTGACATTAAAGAGAAGGGCATTAAATACTGGAAAGATTTAGTGTTTCATAGTGAAGAAAATATATGGTTATACATGGTGTGACAGGTCACCTAGACAAGGACCAAATACTTTCCAGGTGTCTGCAGTGTGGATCTGCAGTGTGAACTACAGCGGTTCATACCGGAATCTTGATTGGGTATGCAAAAATATCTCTAATATAGGTATTTCTGCTGAAGAGGTTTTATAACCCATATTACAACTCTAAATTATCCAAGTTAGCAAGAACATTTACTTAAATATGTTTACAATTGAATAAACATATGCTGAGCACACCCAATATCAAGAGTTTTACCCTCCCTGTGCTCCCCAGGGTGTCTGGAAGTGCTACTACCTCCATTTCAGAGGGACTGACAGTCTCCATAAAAAAGACAGAAGTGTGAAGTAGGGTCCAAGCCTGGGTGAGGATCACCACTGCCAATCCAACA
>VZTV01034942.1:877-23051 GCA_013400875.1 Anhinga rufa
CTGCCCACCCGCGACGCCGAACCCGCCTGGTGCAAGACTCCGAGCGGGCACATCAAGCGGCCGATGAACGCCTTCATGGTGTGGTCGCAGCACGAGCGCCGCAAGATCATGGACCAGTGGCCCGACATGCACAACGCCGAGATCTCCAAGCGCCTGGGCCGGCGCTGGCAGCTCCTCCACGACTCCGAGAAGATCCCCTTTGTCAAGGAGGCCGAGCGCCTGCGCCTCAAGCACATGGCCGACTACCCCGACTACAAGTACCGGCCTCGGAAAAAGGGCAAGGTGGGCGCCGGCGCGTCCCGCCCGCGCCTCCCGGTGAAGATCAAACCCTCCGTGCTGGGTCGCGTCTCCGCTGGCCGCAGGCAGCCCGCCAAGCCGCCCGCCAGCCCCGACGCCCCGCAGGAGCCCGAGCCAGAAGTGGCTGCCGAGGACTGCCTCGCGGTGCCCGGCACGGCCGCCTGGCATACGGCACCCGCTGGGGAGCGTGGCCCCCAGGAGCCCCCCGCGCCCCCGAGCCCTGCCGCCGCCTGCCCCGAGCCGGGGAGGTCCCCAGAGAGCGGGTCCCCCTCTCCCATGTCGGCCGGGTCCCCTCCCTCCTCCTTCAGCTCCTCTGATGAGGAGCTGGAGGAAGAGCTGATGGGGGTCCTGCCCGGGCGGGCCCCCACCAGTGCCACCTGCGGTGCCCTGGACTGGTCCGTTTTCGACAAGGACCACGACCTCTTCCCGCGAGGAGGTTCCTCGCACTTCGAGTTCCCGGACTATTGCACGCCCGAGGTGACGGAGATGATAGCGGGGGACTGGCTCATGTCCAGCATCTCGGACTTGGTCTTTACCTACTGAGTCCCGCACTCTGCAGGTAACGCTCTCTTTTTTTTTTTTTTTTTTGTTTTGTTTTTCCCACAATCAGGTCATATCAAAAAAAAAAAAAAACCAAAAAAAAAAAAAAAACCCAGAACAAAAAAATAGAACCGAAACCAGCTGTTTACATGCAGGAATCAGGTATTTTGCCTTGAAGCCGCTGGAAGGCAGAGCTCCCTGCTCACCCCATCCCCCTGGCACACACCCACTCCTCGTCCGTCTGGCGCTCGCCTCGCGACCGCGGGATGTGTGGCTGGCCGCCGCGGTTAGTTGCCCGTGAAATGCAAGTGTCTAATCGGGTTTTCATTGTCAGTGCCCTGCGTCCAGCCCCTTCCCCCTCAGGGCTCCGGCCACCGTGGCACTGCTGGCCATGGCTGCTCCCGGCCGCTTCCTTCCCCACTGGCCGCTGCCTGGTGTTCCCTCCGGCTCTCCGGGCAGCAGGAGCACCCACACCGGCCTGGCTCTCGGTGCCCATCCCACCCTCCCCATTCCTCGGGGAATGGCCGACTCCTTTTGCTTTTTGACTGCATTTAAAGCACGGCTTCAATTTTCTCCTCTTCCTTGTTGCAGCCCTTGGGGAGGGGTCCCCGGCCGCACCGCGTCTGGGGGCGGCAGAGCCATGCGGAGCCCTCCCTGCCCGATGCCCCATTTTGTGGGGGTCCCCGGCTTCGGGGGGGTTCGGTGTCCCACAGGACCGGCTCTTTCCCCGCGCTTTCCCTGTGGCGCGCGCTCCCCACCGCTCGCTTTGGGAAGAGCGAAGTTGCACGCACGTGATCCGCACGTGGACGCGGGAGGCTGTGTTGTTCCTCTTGCCAGGCGGTTGTGCAGAGGAGGCTGTGCCATGGGGGAGCCCGTGCCTGGAGCCACCCCAAACCCTGGCAGGGACAAGCCCTTCCCAAAGCAGCCAGCCCCCGTTTTAGCCCGGGACCCAGTGCCCGCGCAGGATCCGCTCTGCGCTGGCTCACCTTGGCCGGTGGAGCCGGGTCCCGCCGTGCCCGGCTGGGGTGGGCGATGCCGCCGGGGTGGCAGGGAGCAGGCAGGGCAGGGTGGCTGGGAAGGGATGCTGCGGGAAATCTGCCTTAAGCAACCACCCAAACAGGGCCGAGAGCAGCAGCAGCCGACGCCGGTGGGTGTGTGGGGTGTGGATGATGCTCCAGCGTAGTGCTCCTCCACGCAGCACCGTGCCATGCCCCGCTGCCGGCTGCGCCAAGAGCAGGGGCATCCCAGCAGAGCGCTGCCAAGGAGCTTCCCGGGAGGGAAGCTCCTGCCGCAGCAGCTCCTCCAGCCAGGTTTTTCTTTGCTGTTCCTAATGGCTCCTTCCTGCAATGAGCCGCCTCCTCCCACTGCCAGGGAGCATGTGGCTGCAGCGCTGGCTCGGCGGCTGCCGCAGGCTGCATTTGCAGGGCAGGGGCTGCGCTCAGGTATGGCTGTGCTGTGTGGGGTGTCGGCGGGGACCCCGGCTACCCCAAGCTGCCAGCTCTGGAGACGTGGCCATGGCAGGAGCTGGCAGCACCTGGAGGAGCTGTACTGGACTTGTCAGGGACTGTTGCTTGAAGCAGCCTCTGAGATCCCCCATGGCCCCGATTCCCCAGGGGTTCTGGGTGTGTGGGAGCCCCCCTGACCCTTCCCAGGCAGTGGGGCACCCGCTCCCTGGGGCTCTGCCTCCCCATTTTGGGGCTGCCGGTTCCTCTGGTCGCACGCTGCCCCATGCCTGCCCATTGCCATGGGGATGGATGGAGCCGCAACCAGGAGAAGGGCATCCCCCTACCCGGTCCTGGCATCCCCCTGGGGTAGCTTGGGAGGGGGGGACCTGCCTGGCCTCGCTGCCAGAAGTGCCGGTGGCCCTGGTTCAGCCGTGGGGACAGGCACCGCAGCGCAGGGAGAGGCGTGTCCCTGGGCTCTTTGCAGGGATGCTCGGTGTCCCCCAGCCCCATCCCGGGTGGCCTCGGGGTCCCCTGGAGGCACCTCCCTGACGGCCAGCCATCAGCATTGTAGATGTGTCGGTGTGTAGCGGTAGCTGTGCGTGTGTGTGTCGGCGTTGCATTAGCCACGGTGTTTCAGTAGCCCCGGTGCGGGTGCCAGCCTGCGGAGGCAGGCGGGCGTCACGCATCAGACACGTGTTCCCCGTATAGAGCGCGTCCCCGTCCCTGCCCCCTCCCCAGGCCGTTCCCCACCAGACCCAGACCCACCCAAGCTGGAAAAGCCAAATAAGCGCCGGGCCAGCCGCGACGCCAGCAGCCTGCTCCCGCCTCGCCGCCGCCCTGGGGGGCTCTGCCTTCCCACCCACGGGGAGCACCCCAAGCCCCCTCCCCATGCATCAGCTGGGTTTGGGGTTCCCGTGGGGTGCTGCGGCCCCGGGGCTCTCCAACGCGCACACATCTTGCCCAGCACCTCGGTGCCTTCTCGGGGCGCGCGGCCGCCACGTGCCGTGCATCACCCATGGGCCGGGGCGCTCCCTCCACGGACCGTCGGGCGAAACGTTTCCTCAGGAGCAGGTTCTGGGTCAGCGCCAGAACCGGAGCCAGAGCCGGGGCCACCCCCCAGCCCCGGCCACAAGCACAACACCATCCGCTTCGTCCCTGTCCCCCTCCCCGTCCCTCTCCTGCCCCCTCCTCGAGACTCGCTGGGTGTATTTGTTGGGGGAGAACCGTTGTGGACAGTGGTGGATTTTCTGTGCCGTGTGGTCGTAGTGCTTAGAGACCCCCCCAGCGTGCGGCCCCCTCCCGCTGCGCCCCCCGCCTCCCCGCTGCCCGGTGCTGGCTGGCATGCGTGTGCGAGCGTGTGTGCGTGCGCGTGCGACATCCCGTCATCACTAGAGACAAAGCGAATAATAATAATAATAATAATAAATTAATAATAAAAATAAACCAAACCTCTCTCAGGAAGAAGCCGCCCCGGCGGCGGCCGAGTGGGCCGGGGGCCCCCGGAGCTGGTGGGGCCCCGGCGCAGCCTGCGGACGGGCGCCAGCGCTCGGGGTCACCTTTGTAGTGTTGTGTTAGTGAAGGGTTCCTGTATCTGTTGTCTTGGAGAAACAGGCTTTTAGCCGAGGGGCAGCCCCATCCCGTCCCGGGGAGGGGGGTGCGATGTGGCCGGCTCCGGCTCTGCGGGAGCTTGGCTAACAGTTATCCTGACTGTTGTGATTATGGAATAAAGTGTGTTGGTCTGCTGCCCACGGCTCCGGCTCCTCCTGCGCCGCCTCGCTCCTCCCAGGGGGATGTGGGGCTCCCAAGGGCGATGTGGGGTTTGCAGGGGGATGTGGGGTTCCCAGTGGCCAGCAGCCCTGTTCCACCGCCTCCCACCCTGAGCCCTGGCTCCCGTGGGTGCCCACACTGACTGTCCCCTGGGGAGGGTTTACCCTTGTCAGTCCCTGGGAGCAGTGCCATGATGCTGGGGGGTGTCAGCATGCGCGTGTGTGTGTGCACACGTCTGTGTGTGCATCCCCCTGCATGTGTGAAAGCACCCGCTTGGTGTGCGGTGCGTGTTCATGCACCTCGCGTGTGTGTGCAGGTGTGAGCGTGGTCTGCGTGCGTGGTGTGTGGATGCACAGCGTGTGTGTGTACACGCACAGGGCGTGCATGCGTGTGCTCCATGCACATGTGTGCTCCACGTGGGCCTGTGCACGCCACGCGCCGTGCACATGTGTGCTATGTGTGCCTGTGAGCGCCGGGCGCTGCGTACGCGTGTGCCCCGCGTGTGCCTGTGCGTGCTGTGCGCTGGGCACGCGTGTGCCGTGCTTGCTCCGTGCACACGCAGCCCCACGGCACCGGCAGCTCCACCCGTGGTGGGGGCAGCCCTGGGTCTCAGCCCACGGGGAAGGGATTGAGGTGGGGAGGGCTGGGATGGGGGGGCTAATCCAGCCCCGCAGGAGGGTTCGGGGGGGCCACGGGGAGCACGTGCCACTTGCGTCACTCCCCCCTCCACCCATGGCTGTTGCCACGGCAACAAGGGGAGCCTGGAGCATCCCTGGGTACCACGGCCCCTCCGGCCACGCCACCCCCCCCACGCCCCGGGCGATGCTGGGGACCAGGCTGTCTCCCGGAGGGGGAGGTGTCCGAGGGGTGGCCGTGCTGCAGTGACTCACCCCCCAGCCCCATGGGAGTGCAGGGCTGCACCCGCTCTGGGGCAGCACCCAGCACTGCCCCGGGCCCTGGGGTCCCCCGGCTACAACCCTGAATCCACGGGGACAGCAACGTCCCAGCACGGCGGCGCAGCAGCCCCACGCTGCGGGACGCTGCCTGGCTCGGCCAGGAGCAGGGAGGCCCAGTCCTGGCTCGCCGGCCATCGCTGCTGCCCTCCTGACCTCGCCGCGGGCTGGGGCCACACGGGGCCGGGTGCCCGGTGTCCGGCACTGCCCATGCAGGCACGTGCACACGTGGCCACCACCGGTCCGGCTGTGAGTCACGCACAGCGGCTGCACGCAGCATCTTGCTGGCTCCGCAGGCAGCACCAGCAGCTCCCGGCCTCGCAGAGGGACCCGCTCTGCCTGCTCCCCTCCACCCCAGCACGGCCCCCCCTGCCATCCCCACCCCGAGTCCCTGGGAGGAGGATGGTGCTGGGGCTGTGCTGAAGCTGCGGGCTGGCTGCCCACCCGTGGATGGTGCCGTGGGATCCCTCCCGGACACGAGAACTGCAGGGGGACCGCTGTTGGTGATGGCACTGGGGTGGGGAAGGATGTGCTAAGGCCTCTGCTCCCCCCCCACAGGTAAGCGGGAAGCAGGCAGGGCTGGGGGGCAGGGGTGTGCGTAGGGGTGAGCCTGTGTGGGGACACGGGGGGATGCAGGATGAGGGCAGACAAGGCACCAGGGGTGCACCAGGGTGGTCCCCAGGGTGAGCCTCCCCACCCAAACTGTGGCAGCACCAGGCTGGACCCCCCCCAGACCCCTGCATGTGAGAAGGGATGGAGGGACAAGTGTGCCCCCAGTTCTGGGGACACCCAGGCTGGGGCAGAGGGACTGGGGCTGTGCTGAGGGTCAGCCGGTGCCACAGGCAGCGTGTTCCCCCCCCACCCCAAGGACTCTCCAGCACAGGGCTTTGTTCAGCGCCGCAGCCGGCACCGAAAGGGTCCCGGTTTCCCCGTTTGCCCTCCTCTAGGCTGGCATTTTGACACGCATCCCCCCCCTGCACATGCACCCGCACCCGCACCCGCACGCCCACATGCGGGGCCGCCCTGGTGAGGGCTGAGCAGGCAGTTCCCATGGCAATGCTCCATCCTTGGGCAGGCGGCGAGGAGGGGACGCGGTGGCCCCATCCCCGCAATGGGGTGGCCGTGTCCCTGTGTCCCTGCAAGGCAGCGGCCTCTTGGCCACCCCAAAGGTGGCCACATCCCTCCCCGCCACCGCCCCTCCTTCCCCATCGCCGGCGATTGGGTGGCTGCGGATGGCCTGATGGTGGGCCTGATCCTGCCAACACGGCAGCAGGGGCCGTGCTGGGCTGTGCCAGGTCTGGATCTGGCCCAGGATGGGCAGGACCCTGGGGTGCAGGGGGGTTCCCTTCCTCCATCCTGTGTGGAAGCCCCACCGGGATAAGGGCAGCGATGCTCCCAGTCGCCCTGAGGATGTGCCCTTGGCCTTGCTGCCCCAGCCGGGTCCTGGTGGCCAAGACAGAGCCATGTGGGCAGGGGGGAAGCTCTTGGGGTCCCTCCTGGTGCTCCCCAAAACAGGCAATGGCCCCTGCATGGAGGGGTGCATCCAGCACTGGTGCCCTGTCCCCTGCCCTGCACCCTGGGGCCAGGGCAGGAGCCAACTCAGACCCAGGGGTGCTGCAGCTGCAGGAGAGGAGTGGCTGTGGGTGCCAGGGTCCTGTTGCCCTCCCCATGGCCTGGCCTGGCCCCCCTGTGCCCCCCAGGCCCGATGCCCGTCCACGAGCCAGACTGCAGCTGCGGCCGTGGGCCCAGCGTGGCGCAGGGAAAGTGGTACGGGGTCCGTTCCTACCTCCACCTCTTCTACGAGGACTGCACCGGGGCCAGCCCTGACAGGGACGGGGACGGGTCCTCACCCCATGGAGCCTGGGCCCCCCTCATCTGGAAGGTAAGAGACCCCGAAAACCCTTCCTCCTGCTTCCCCTGGAGATGCAACCCCTGCCCACATCCTGCGCGGGGCACATCCCGCCATGGCATTTGGGTGGCTCTGTCCCCAGGTGAGCTTCTCCACGGGGACCTTATTCCTGCTCGTGGGGACTGTGGCACTGGCTGCTGGCTCCCTGGTGCCCCCGAAGCTGGAGGGGATCGGAGAGGAGGAGTTTGTGGTGCTGGACGTGCAGGCGGTGCGGTACAACCACGCGCTGGGGACGTGCCGGCTGGTGGGCACAGCGCTGTGTGTGGCGGCTGGGCTGCTGGGCGCTGTCGGGCTCCTCTCCTGGGCGCTGGCCCCGCGTCACCCCTGGGAAGAGGAGCAGCAGCTCTCGCCCATCCTGTGTGGCAGCCCCCCGCCACAGCCCCCTGCCACCTTCGCCCCGGCAGGGATGGTGATGCCCTTCGGTGTCTCCTGCGTTCACAGCATCCAGCCCCGGCGGGACACCTGAGGCCGGGGAGGTGACGGGTGATGCCCGGCATGAGGCCAAGCCGTGCTGCACCCTGGGAGCCAGCTGGATCACCTGGAGCTGGTTTGTGGTGAGCACTGCGGAGCATCCGGCTCAGTCCCGGCATGGCTGTAACGTCCCGCTGTCCCCCTGCCCTGCAGCCCCCGCACCCCCTGCTTCCGCGGCTGCTGCTGCCACCACTGCTCAGTAAAGATGCTGAGAAATCCCTTCGCTGGCGGCTCGGTGGCCGTTGCTGTGTCTGTGTCAGAAATGCCGTGAGTGCTGGGTTTCGTGCGGTGGCCGCCACCCGCCCCCGCCGCTGGCAGCACCTCATTCAGTTCGGCGCAAAACCGGATCAAAAGCTGTGAACAAAACCATTTGGCCCAGTTTCCCTGTCGGAGGCTGCGGAGGCCGTTGGTGGTGGCTGAGTGCAGCGGTGGGCACCCGGGGAGGACAAGGGGCACAGGGGATGGGGATGGGGCAGGTGGCACGGTGTATAGGGGCACACGCAGGGCCTCACCACATGCCCTCTCCTGCCAGCCCGGTGCAGCCCGGTGCACCACTTCCCTTGGCCACCAACATCTCAGCTCCCTGGGACGCCCCTGCACCCCAGGGTGCTGCTGTGTCTCGGCGGGAGGGTCCTCGCTGCACTGCTGGGCCATGCTCGCGGACCAGCATCATTCTGGGAGCAGAGACCACCTGGAGCCCCCGAGAATATCGCTGCTGCTCGCCTGGGGGCTACCTGCGCTTCCCGGCTATTCAAGCTTCCCGAGGCTCCTGTCCCATGTCTCCCCGAGGCCGGGGCCTGCCAGGGCCTTGCATCACCCCACAGCAACCTGTGTTGCAATACACAGGCGTTGTGCAGCACACCCGGCATGCCCGGCCCGTGCGGCCCTGGGGGCTCCAGCCTGCTGCCAGCACAGGCCAGCTGCAGCGGGCACCACGGGGGTGCCAGGACCCCAAACTCTGCCTCCCATTCCTCCGGCTTGGCCCTATGTCCTCAAGAAAGCTAAGCTGCTCCTGTGGACCGGCACGGCCGGTGGCCTGGCATGCTGGCCATGTCCCCACGCTGCCTCCCACAGTGTCAGGGCCAGAGAGTGACCACGCCGTGGCAGAGCCAGGGTGGAAGGGCCTGGCTGGTGGCACCCGGCAGCTCCTCCAGTAACCCTGGGCTGGAGCTGGTCACACCGGCCAGGCTCGGGCGCAGCAGGGCAGGGGCAGCCGTTCCCTCAGCTGGGGACCAGGGCAGGAGGGTGAGGTGGTGACGGGGCGTGAGAGAAGGGCCGTCTCCATGCCCTTGTGAGGTGCCCTGTCGTGCACAGGGAGGCTGGCAGGGGAAGGAGGGGAGCCGGGCCAGGCTGGGATGTTCCAATTGGGCTCACAGTGGCATCAGCCACAGATGGGACGGGACAGGAGTGGGCGGCCACCAAGCCCAGTCCGGATCCAGCCCAGAGGAAGCGGCTGGGGGAGCCCCAGGACAGCCCTGAGCCATTGAGGCCAAAGCCCCCGCACCCCCAGTCCCGTATGCCGTGCGTTGTGCCCCCGACTGCCGGTCCCTGCGGATCAGGCCAAATGTCCTGCTGGAGCCACAGGATGGGGGCTGCTCCCGCTGCGCCCTGCACGGCTCCACCGAGGCCGAGCGCAGCGGCCAGGTACGGGCAGCCCACGCTCTGGTGTGGGCAACCGCTCGCCGAGGAGGATGGCGAGGAAGAGCTGCACAGTGAAGTGCCCGGAGGTGCTGGTGAGCAGGAGAGGAAAAGACGAGCGGAGGTGCCCAGGCGTGCAGCTGATGGCTGTGGCAGGATGTGGCTGCCCGGACTGCTGGGAGGGCTCTGTGTGCACTGTCAGCTCCGGGCACCCAGCCCTGTGCCTCTGGGGAACTGAGCAGCCAGCAAAGCTGCGATGGCCGGGAGCAGGCACGGGGTGTGGGGGTCAAACACAGCCGTGGCCCCCACCTTCAGCACGGTGCCGAGCCGTGTCAAGCCGTGCTGAGCTGTGCCCAGCCCGCAGGTGCACGGCGTGGCAGGTTGCATCCACACAACAGCACCTGGGAAGGACCCAGTATTTGCACAGATGACCACTTCCCTGTTTGTGCTCTTTTTGGGTAAATATAAGATGTGCGACCTTTCCTTGGGGGCTGTTCCTCTGCTGAGTCTCAGGCAGGCTGCAGCTGCCCGGGGCTAGGCCCAGCTGTGCCTGGGAAAAGCACGCAGCAGCTTCCACTTAAATATGAGAAAAAAACTTTCCTGTGCGGGTGCCAGAGCAGCGGCCCAGGCTGCCCAGAGAGGCTGTGGAGTCTCCTTCCCTGGAGCCATTCACACCCCGCCTGGACGCGGTCCTGTGCCCCTGCTCTGGGGGTGCTGCTCACGCAGGGGCTGGATGAGATGATCTCCAGAGGTCCCTTCCAACCCCTGCCGTTCTGTGATTCTGCTCCCAGCCCAGGGAAGGCAGCTGCATCACCCCGGCTCAGCGGAGCATGGCCTGCCGCTGGAGGCTGCACAGGGGAAGCGGTGACAGCCGGGCCTCTGCTGCTGGGCACCATGCCCAGGATCTCCCTCCGCAGCCAGGCACCCGGCCCGGGGTGCAAACGGGGGCCGGGAGGTCAGGCTATTTACAGCCCCACTATGCCCACCATGCCGCTGATGGGGGGGGATGCCCCGGAAAGCCGACGGCACGTGCAAGTCCTGGCATTTAACCAAAGGTAGGCAGATGGAAGGAGAACAGCAACCGGGGCACACAAGTGCCGTTTGGCTCCGCTCCTGCTGCTCTTCCCACGGGGCTGCCGCGTGTGAGGCCACACGGGTCAGCGACTGCAGAGCTGGCCTGGCTGCCGCAGGGATGGCCATGGTGGGCCAGGAGGGCAGATCTGGCATCCCCGACCCCATGCCATGGCCCCTGCCGGCACAGGGGAAGGGAAGGAAGTGTGTTTAGTAACTTTATTTTACAGTTATAGGGTTTGTACAAATCTGCATTTACACGGCTATGTATAAGTCTTTGTACAGAGTAACTGAAGCACCCGATGCAACCGTCTCCTCCCAGGCCCTTCCTCCCCCGGGGACAACGCAAGAACTAAAGTGCATCATGGCCAGAGAGTGGGGGGGCTGCAGGGGCTTCCCCCCGGGGGGGCTCCAGCCATCCCCTCCTTCGGGGCAGTGGGGGAGTCTACAGAGGAGTCCCAGGACCTCTGGCAGCACCCCCAGGTCACCACAGACTCTCCTGCACCACAAATTTCTAAAGTGCTAAATCACCCAGCCCTCTGCCCCGCGACGCTCCTGCCCTGGGGAGGTGCTGAGGGCCAGAAACAGGCTCTGCCTTCAGCCATGCTGGGAGAGGAGCCGCGTGAGCAGCCCCCGGCTCCCACCAGCAGCGTGGACAGCCCTGGCACGAGCCCGCTGCTGGCACCAGCGAGCAGGAAAGGGAACAGGTCTCATGGCCCTGCCTGCACGAGAGCAGATTCACACTCTGGCTTTCAGCCTGCAAAGGCAGAGGCAACTCCTCTGCTCAGAGCTTTATGGAAACACAGGTCAGGCATGATGACTGCCCACACGCCCTCCGGCCAGCCCGGCGGTCAGAAAGGCATGGCCCCTCCGAGAGTGAGGGCCCACAGGGCAAACCAGAACTTACCCAGAGGTCATTATGAACCAACAGGCAGGGGCTGGGACGGGAGGGTGCCAAGTCTTGCAGGGCACAAGTTCTCTTCACTATCTCAAAATCCTTAACTCTTCAACCAACACCTAATTTTCAGGTGTGCAGCCCCTGGGCACGGCACAGATGGTTTTGGGCACAACAGAGCAATGGCGGGGGAGCTGGGCGGGAGCCGTAAGGGACAGGTAAGGGCACTTGCGAGAGGTTTAGCAGCTCAGGGGAGAGGTAGAGGCATATAGTGTCTATTGGCTTTGTCTCAGTGGGACACCAAGTTGTCTAGAAGGATTTGCTGCTTAGCTTGGAGGGCAGGGTGCTAGGATTGTTAATGGGACTGGATGGGGAGACAGGAGCTATGCAGGGATCAGGGTGGCCTTTCTGGGAAACTTCCTCACTTGTGTTACTCCGAGGGGTGATGCTGAAGTCTGATCAGCTTGTGGGGGAGATTTATGACAGATTTCCTACCATGATGACTTCTGTCCTGTGTGAAGTGTTTCACAAGGTGGAAAAAGCCTTTCTCTGCATTAAAGCCTGCTTCCAGAGCTGTAAAAGAAGTCTGCAACAGGTGTTTATGGTGCTGCTAAGACTTGTGGTGACACGATCTGGCACATGACAGAACATACCTTGGGCAGGGTGAGCGACACTCATCTCTCACCTTGCTGACCCAAGATCTGACCATGCTACTGCCAGCAAAAGAGCCCCAGCAACCGAGAGCTAAGGTCCCTTGGCAGTCCTGCGGATCTGCTCCCGTCCCCTGCCCTTCTCTCCTGTAAACAGATTAGGCTGCAAAGACGAGAAAGCAAAAAAAGCCAGGGAGCGTTACACACTGGAGAGAACCTCATGGCAGGGTGCTGACAGGGGTCTGCGAAAGGTTTGGCTCTACTCAGAGGTTGCCTATAGGGAAGGGTCAGACCACTGGTGAAGCTGAACGCAGACAGCGGGGCGTGCTGGCAGCCTGCAGATGGGAGTAATGCAGAGCCAGAGGGCTGCCCTGTCCCTCGGGAGTGTAACAGCCCCTTTCCCCCACACACGCATGCACCCAGGCCAAACCGTGCCATGACACTCTCCTCCAGGCCAGGATCTGCCCTCACTCCCATTGATTATCCCTGACAGAGAACATGGGATTGTTTTGGCATAGCCCACACACGGTCTCCACTCGTACAGTCACCTGGGCGCAGCCTGAAGAGCCTGACTCGTCTGTACCTCCGGTTCCTCATGAGATGGCAGCAGTGCCCATCTGCTCACCCCTGCACGGGGAGGAGATAGGTGAGCATCGGTGTGGGGCACAATCCTGCTGGGCTGGTTCCCATCAGTCTCTGTCGCAAAGGCCAAAAACGTCACTAGACGCAGCAAGAATAAAAAATAATCTTCAGACAGGTCGTTTTCAGACACGTCCTTTCATCAAACATCCCTCCTTCCCACCAGGGAAGGACGTGGTGACAGGTAAGGCCCTTCCTCTGGCTTCAGGGGAAAATCTGTAGTTCAAACTTGGGTGCCCACTCCAGCGCACTCTTCACCACAGCCAGAGCAGCAGCTCCCAGCGCAACTGTTAGCCCCATCACTGCCAGCTTGACAAAGCGGTTGGTCCTTGGCTTTGTCAAGATGGATTTTGTCCGCTCCTCCCCTTGGAACCGCTCCCTGAAGCGCTGCCTCAACACAGTGTCTGGTCTCTGCTGCACTGACGCCAACTCAAAGTCCTTAAAAGTGGAAGCCGCAGTTCTGCAAGAGAAGAAACACGTCAAGGAGTGTCTCCAGCTTGTGTCCAGGACCAGCCTCCTGCCAGGGAGGAAAATCTTCACAAGGAAGCAAGACCTGGCATGGGGATGTACAGAACACGCGAGCACATGGGCTGCCTTGCACTCACCGTTCAGCCTGTTGCTGAGCTGCCTCCTTGGCAAGTTCAGATGGTGGGAACTGGACAAAAAGGTCCCCAGCTTTGCTGATCAGAGCCTCGTAAGGAAGGTCCTGTGGGATCTGGGACAGGAGGTGGTGGACAGAGGCCATGTCGCACTCGCAGTTCAGAACTTCCTGCTTCCGGTAGAGCACGATCTGCAGAGGGGAGTGAGAGCACTGAGGACAGCTGGGGAAGCGGGGATGACTCCTTGTCACTCGCTGGCACTCACTTCAGAGCCGGAAGAGAAAAACATTTCGCTTCCAGCTGAAAGACCTGCCCTTCCTCAAGGGGACACACTGCAGTGGAGCGTTCCCCATCTGGGAAGAGAAATGCAAAATCCTTCCCGAGAATCTGAGGCCATGGAAAGCCCCTTTCCGGGTAGTTACGTCTGTCTTCGGAGCAGAGCCTGCTACTGGCAGGTCAGAGATGCGGGCGGAACCTCAGCAGGGCTTGACTCCACGACTTGCCCTCAAGCAGAGATTTGTTTTGATCCCCCGTAGGAGAAAGGGCAGATGGACGCACAGCGCAGGGCTGCCCCCAGCCAGACACGCTCCCCAGCACCTGAGCAAGTGCCCAGCAGCAGAGCCAGCACAAGAAAGCAAAGAAAAACACCAGGTCATGTTGCCTCCACGGCACTGAACTGGAACAACCTGCACATCTGGACACCCTCAGGCTGCCCCGAGCT
The DNA here is from genome assembly GCA_013400875.1 of Anhinga rufa. Lineage (NCBI taxonomy): Eukaryota > Metazoa > Chordata > Aves > Suliformes > Anhingidae > Anhinga > Anhinga rufa. The sequence continues at coordinate 14,473 of VZTV01034942.1, forward strand.
CTCCTGGATCCCACCTGCCCTCCACCACCACCAAGGACATCATCGGCCTTAGGGGGCCCCTGCAGAGCAGGGTGCAGCCAGGGACAGCAGCAGCACTGGGTTTGCCAGCCCACCTCTGCAGCCCCAAGCTACCAGCACCTCACAACAGTTTAGCTAATCCCCCTACCATTCCAGCCAATACCTACCACAGCAGCAAAATAAATGGGCATCAGTGGATGGCAAGCCAGGAAGAAGTCATATAATCGCACGACGTGCCTGAAGTCAGACAAAACGTGCCCGAACCAGGTGATCAGCCAGCTGAGAGCAAAGATGGTTCCCACCTCCGCACTGCAGAGAGAGAAAGTGCTGTTAGGTCAGCTGCTGCCAGCAGCTTGGAAACAGTGCTGAAACGTTCCTGAGCGATCCCTGCACTGCACCTCCATGCCTGGGTGCAGGGATAGAGCTGGCTATCGGCAGAGCATCCAGAGCTCAGTCCAGATCCATGAACTGTGCCTCTGATACAAGCCCAAGGCAAAGTACTGCCACTACTTGTCTCACATCCAGTGGAGTCCACATAGAGGTCCAAACGGTCTGCTTTCAGGAGAGGCTGAACATGTGGCATACTATGGCACTGTCTGGCATGCTGACCTGAGGACACCTGAAGTTCTGCAGCACAGTCAACTTTTCATATTCTTTTCCACCCTAAAGGCTTACTAGCTTCTGGGAGTTTCTAATCAAGCTTGGTACCCAAAGACATCCTGGCCATGAAATGTAACAGAGACACTTGCCCAGAAAAGGACCCTGGACTGAACCTTCCCACTTACCTTCCTGCTTCTGCTCTATTCTGCTCAGATTATGCTTGTGTGTCCCTATGCACAACCTGGGAATTATCCCAAGAACTACCAACAAACTACAGCAAGGTGACACCAGCCACAAATCTGGGCACGTGAGGCGGTCGTGGCAGCTTTGTATGACACTGTCTGCAGCCCCCCCCAGCCTTTCCAGCATGGACTGCAGACCACTGGGGTGAAGGTGGCACCATGTAAAACCCTCAGAACAGGCAGCACAGGTTTGGGTCTGCTCAGAAGCAGAATGCCACATGGCTTTGGACTGTCACTGTTAGCTGTGGGTCAGTTGTTGACTCACTCTGAGGAAGCCACTGTGATGCTGGGGACCTGCTGGTGCCAACGGCCCCATGAACAGTAATGCGAGACTGGCAGGGCAGAGCTAGGAGGCTCCAAGGGAACGTCTGCGTACCTCTGCATGAAGTCATGCACCTCAGGGTTCACCTGGTCTATGATGGGCATCAGGTAATTTAAAATATGCTTGGTATTATCCATCGTTGGGTCCATAAAATCCCTGAGGAAAGAGAAAGGACAGAAGGTCTGTCAAGCAACCACATCAGTGAGGTCTCCTCCAGGGAGGCAGCCAGAAGGTAAATAAACATACTTGCAGTAAATAGCTTTGCTGGCAGGGTGGCCCCCAGCCCCAAGGAATTCTGTGTATTTGGGACAGCCTCCTTCTTACTTGGCTGGGATGCTCAGGGCTGATCCGTACAGAACACCCAGACCCAGACAATCACGCTGGTGTCAGCTGACACTTCTTATTTTGCTGCAGTGCACACGTAAAGACTTTGCAGCACCCAAAACCTTACTCCCCATCTAGGAGAGGAAGAATCTCTCCAAACCACTCCCCAGCAAGAAGCTTGTTTTCATTTCAGTGCACAAACAGGAGAGTCACTTGACTTGGGGCTCAGGACACTGGTGGTACAGACCACGCTGCCCAGGGCTGTACAAGGCTAAGTGGCATGCACTGTGCTGAGCCAGCCCCCAGGAGCTAGAGAGGCCCTCACAGCAGAGATGGCCAGAGAACTATGAATAATGCATGCACGTTGGCTTTTTCAACTTCAAGAGATGTTACAAATTAATCTGACAGCCTTCAATTATCCCTTCCCCAGAGCACAACTCCCTGCAAAGCCACGTGCTATTGTGTGGTCACGCTGCTCTCTCTCAACAGCCCTCTGGGTACGGCCATGACAGGCAGCTGGCCTTAACTCAAGGCTCTGCCTTCCAGGCTCCCCTGCTCCAGGACAGGCCAGCCCCATCTGCACAGGCTTCCCCACAGGCACAGGCATCCCCACAGCTTGAAGACATGCAGTCAGCTCCTCTCCTCCAGCTGAGCCCAGGGAGTACCTGAGATGATGCGTCGAGAGCTTTTCCACCAGAGCCGTGGCCAGTCTGTCTCCCACCACCAGGAGGAAGGTGACCACGATGTCGTGGTAGCCCTGGTAGTAGTGCAGCTGAGGGTTGCGCTTGAGAACATGGAGGATAATATCGATGAGCTCCTCCTGCAAGCCTTCCCTCTGGTCATCCGGCATCCCTGTGGGGACAGCACCAGGAGGCAGTGGGACGGGCTGTGTCACCTACTGGTGCCTGCTGTGGGAGTGAGCACAGCTGCGGTGTGCAAGGAGACGACCTGTGCATTTACCAACCTGCCTGGTCCCAAGGGATGTGGTGCAAAGGGGCGGGGGTAAAACTAGCAGAAAAAAATCCCGAGTCCTAATCCTGCCCCCAAACCCAGGGCTAACACTGCTGGGGCCAGTTCTGTTCTGTATCTTTTTCAATGATCTGGACAAGGGGATTTAGTGCACCCTCAGTAAGTTTGCACATGACACCAAGTTAAGTAGGAGTGTCAGTCTGCTTGAGAGTAGGAAGACTGCAGAGGGATCTGGACAGGCTGCATCAACGGGCTGAAGCCAATTGTATGAGGTTTAACAAGACCAAGTGCTGGGTCTTGCACTTGGGTCACAACAACTCCATGCAATGCTACAGGCTGGGGGAAGAGTGGCTGGAGCTGCCTGGTGGAGAAGGACCTGGGGGTGCTGGCTGACAGTGGCTGAGCATGAGCCAGCAGCGTGCCCAGGTGGCCAAGGGGGCCAACAGCATCCTGGCTTGTGTCAGGGGTGGTGTGGCCAGCAGGAGCAGGGCAAGGATGGTGCCCCTGTGCTCGGCAGTGGTGAGGCCACACCTCGAATACTGTTTTCACTTTTGGGCCCCTCAGGACAAGAAGAACATTGAAGGGCTGGAGCGTGTCCAGAGAAGGGCAGCGGAGCTGGGGAAGGGTCTGGAGAGCAGGTCTGATGGGGAGCGGCTGAGGGAGTTGAGCTGGGGGGGCTCAGCGTGGAGAAGAGGAGGCTGAGGGGAGCCCTCATTGCTCTCTGCAGCTGCCTGAGAGGAGGGTGTAGCGAGGTGGGTGTTGGGCTCTTCTCCCAAGTCACAAGTGACAGGATGAGAGGAAATGGCCTCAAGCTCCATCAGGTGAGGTTTAGATTGGATATTAGGAAATATTACTTCACTGAAAGGGTTGTCAGGGATTGGAACAGGCTTCCCAGGGAAGCGGCTGAGTCACCATCCCTAGAGGTATTTAAAAAGACGTGTAGACATGGCACTTAGGAACACGGTTTAGCGGTGAACTGTCAGTGTTATGTTTATGGTTGGACTCGATGATCTTACAGGTCTTTTTCAACCTATATGATTCTGTATATTCTGATGGCCTAGAGAAGCTGGCCAGTTGTTAGGTTGTTTAATCTTTGGAGCTGCAGTGCTCCTACCTGTGAGGAAGTCACCATGGAGGATGGGAGCAGGGTTTACTGAGGTTTGTACAGTGCTGTGGAGAGTGAGTTACACAGCACATCCAGCACTACTGAGGACATTTTAATAATTTTTAATTTCCCAGGGGTTCTAGAAAAAATTAAACAGGACCCATTTTCACAGAAACTGTGCCAACTGCATCAGATTGCAAGGCCTCCATTGCCACAACTTTGTATTGGTCCCCTACTAACAACATGTGTTTAGGGACAGGATGTCACAGGAGAAACATTGTTCCTGCCATGCACAGCTGCAGCCAGTTTCTGGCAGTCCTTGTCAACAGATAAAATGCCGAAAAGCCAAGCAGAAAGTCCCAGCGGAGATCCTGCAATGACAAAGTTCTCCTTTTCCCGTTTCACTAATGCATCTAAAAATAGGCAGGAGGCTGCCATTCAAGGGCAAAAAAATCTGTACTAGCAGACCCTTCAGGAATCAGGCTTGCGCACAGTATCCGCACTCAAAAGAGAATCAGAGTGAATCAACTGTTTATGCAAAATAAAAGCAGCAGAAGAGGGAAGCAGTTTCTGGCCAGAGTTAGATAGCTGCTGGATTAAATGTTTTATAAATAGCACAAGACACCAGCCACCCATCAGAATTAAACAACTGCAAAACCATTTTGCTTCTAAAGGTTCAGAGTGCTCTTAAATTTGGTGCATGAACCCCATTTTGAGACTGTTTTGCACGAGAAATTGTTCTAACCACTGACAGACCTTCTATGCCCCTGACATAGACCACGGTCTAAAATAAACTGAAGCAAATGGTACGTCTCTCAAACACTTCATCTATCCTAACCTCATCCTGTTCACAACAGGTGAGGGGCATGCAGGATCTAGGTCTCTTGCAACTGTTTGACGATACCGGCTCTGCTGGCAGGGGCAGGGGGAAGCGTAACAGAAAAGCCACATCAAAAAACAGCTGTAGCACAGGCAGCTGAAGGAAACCAATAGGCACAGAATGGCTCCACTGCATAAAGAAGCTGCTGTAAGCTCAGAAGGAAAAGGCTTTCTAGAAGTCATGCTCTTGGAGCAATGGAGCATCACCTACTGCAACCCCCTGCGTAAGGTCTGAGCCAGGAGGGGCTGCACGGCACAGACCGTCCCCCCACAGAGCAGGAAGAAGAGAATCCCCTCTCACCTGGTGGGAAACGGCGCAGGGATCGCCGCACGTCCAGTAACACTTGCTGGTAATCTTTATTGTCCTCTCGCAGCTCCTTTCCTGCTGAGAAAAAGAGGAATACGATGAACACTGAGTAGTGCAAAGGTACTGGGAAGAGAGCTGGGCGAGGGAGCTGGCAGAAACCCTGCTGAAGGCAGGAGGATAAGGCTGCACACGTGGACACACCACCCCATTGTATGTCCCCTTTTTCCTACATCACACACCAGCCCTGTCCCCTCACTTGCACCGCTGCGCGTTCCGACACTAATGGTACTTCAGTGCAAGGAAATGAGACTATTATTTCTTTAACAACATACGTTAAGATACTTAAACTGACACCGCTCCCAGCATTCCTGGAAACACCCTTGCTCCACAATTTTACTGTGCAGTTAAAAACATACACAGCAGGAGCAAGGCATGGTACATTGTGGAGACCAGAAAGAATAGTTTATTAAATAGAAATAATTCAGAAGAAAACCCCACCCACGGGTAGCTAAGATAGTTAAAACAGAAGAGAAAAGAATTTCCTGGCACAATGAACTATCTATGCAATCACGTGAAATTAAATGTTGTCTTCCAGCAGCTCTGATCACCTAATGTAATCCGGCTCTTGACTGATGTGGGGGGAGGCACATTTCTGAATGACCACGGATTCAGGAACAACAACAAAATCTGTCCTGGGGACAGTGGCTGTAAAAGCTACGTGACTTGGAGCTTCTGCATTGCTAAGGTTTAAAAACCATACAGGTACCTCATCAGGAAGGTTATTTTCCCTGCTCCTGCTCTGACCAAACACCACACGTGCTTCATGCAACAATCTGCTTCATCTGTGCCTGGAAGAGACACCTCGGAAGTATTTTGGCCAAGCTGGGGCTCAGCACAGCCACCTCTCCGTGGGAGCAACAAAAATTAAGTTTGATACTTTCTGCTGCAGATGAACTTACACATGCCAGCTAACTGCTCAGGGCCACACCAACCACATCCAGAGTGAACTAATTTCCATCACTGTCACTAAAGATAATAACACCCTCACAGCACAATGGAAATGTTGTTCTTAGGAAGTCGTGTTTTTCCAAATCTGCCATTTACATACAACACAGTGTGTGAAACTATGGCATTCGTGCTGCAGCGCGAGTCCCCTTCGCACACGAGCTTGGTGGGAAACGCACCAGCACATGCAGGGAAAAGGCAGGTCCGAAAGCCTGTGCTTCAGCCTCTGCAATCCTTCCTCTAGCATGCACAGAGATCATCGAGTCATTCTTCCAAAGTACCTGAGTCCAGGCTGTTCCGTACCTGGAAGAGGGGGCAGGTCGTCTGTATTAACACTTAGCAGCTTCGGCCACACTTTGCAACGAATCTCATCTGTCAAGAGCCCCCCCTCGCTGATCGCCATCCGCCTGAGTGCAGCCACGTCGATGGGGTCGCTGTTCAGAGCCTGATAAATTTCTGCCACTTTTCTTTTCTTCTTAGAATCAAAGTCTGTAAGAAGACCACAAAGAGGCAAGCTGACAGGCAACGCCAACACATGGGGGCAGCAACTCAGATCAAGGGGGGCAAAATCACTCACAGCGATGTCACACACACAACGGGAGAGTCAGCACACGCCCTGCCAGGACAGGCTAGGGACGACCCCGGCGGGTGACTCACCAGCTGACTGTCCCCATCTCCAGGGGCCTGGATCTCCATCAGGGGCACCTCCCGGCTCACCGGGCACCCCTTCCGCTTCCCTATCAACCCCGCTGGTCCCACCCTGGGAGGCAGCCACTGCTCTTCCTGACACGGGAGCCACCACCGCTGCCTGAGAGGATCCCGCCCCCTCGGCTCCCACCCTCCCCAACAGATCATGGCTCCGTTCAGGACCGTGACAGCCGTGACAGCCGTGCAACAGTCACCTGCAACTGTTTGCTCTCTGACGCAGCTGCCAGCTCGGGTGTCAAGTGTTTCCTAAGATCAGGATTTCATGTTCCTACTGACTCCCAGCTAGACAGCGGCTCCTGGATGCAGCTGTTCTAGGGAAAAGTCTGAGCATCCCCACTGACAGCAACAGTCACAAGAAAGGACATAATCATACCAGAGTTAACGAATCACAAGCATATTGGCTCCTCTCCCAACAAACACAAACTTGCCAGCTATTAGTACATGCGCAGGTTAGCCAGTATTAAACAAACACCCCTGTTTTGTGGGGCACATGAACTCAGAGGCAGGTAGGGAATGGAATAACACACAAAGCACATGGTGCTCTGGTTTCAGATAGGTTAAATGCACTTACAGGACAAGAGAGTGCTTCCCAGGGAGCTGAGAAGGGACGCTATTTCACACTGCATCGTAGTATTTGTCACCGCTGCCTCACGCGAGGAAGGAGAGAGGTGACCGAAAGCCACCTGATATCCCACACTGCAGGAGTTTCCACTAAGTAGGCTTTGCTGAGCAGCCGTGGGGCTGGAGCGCAGGATGAGGCTGCAAACACTGCCTTTACTTAAAGGCTTTTTCCGAAAGATCCAACTGACACTGCTCTCAGGATTCGTTTGATAAGGGACGCGTCTGAATAGGATTTGGGGTGGGAGGAATTAAAAGGATGCCGATGGAGAAACAGCTGTGTTCCCACCCTCCCAGCAGTGACTCCGAGGAGCGCGTTCCTCTACGACGTGGCACCTCCGGCGTCTCAGCGCTGCCCCGGCCCTCTCCCTGCTCCCAGAGAGCTGCATGCGAGCGCCTGGAGATGCAAGACAGCAGGCTACTCAAGACATACAGATGCTAAGTAGGTCAAGCAGTGGATGCTGTCCCTTCTCCAAGTACCCTTTTAAAATACTTTTTGGATGAAAACAAGCTGTAACAGCCTACGACAGACCTCTAACTCCCCTCTAAACACCAAGTTCCTGGTAACGTCAAAGCTTCTAATGCTCACCCAGTGACCACAATTTCCTTTTATTTCCTTTCCTGCCCCTTGTGCAAGCAAAGTTATTTGCACATGAACAGAAACCAGCTCCGCTCAGCTGGCTCTTCCCTACCCCCTGCGACAGGCAGACAGTGGGCTGTCACATACCGAAGCCTCAGGAAGAGACAAAGCCTATGGAAGAAGAAACTCCTGTTCATAAAGAACTTAAGGAGCATAGATACAAAGGAAGGAGCATGTATAGCAGGCTCCTCTTTTGGGATTTACAGGGAAATACCCCAATATTTACACTGTTCAGATGTACAGCAGAAAATAGCTGCAAGTAGTACCAAAAAATTGTATTTCAAAACCTGTTTTGTGCACCCACAAAACATTAACTCGCAGCGTCAGTTACACTTTGGAGGGGAGCCGGAAACACAAACTCAGAGCATGGAGGCTTATGGAACTGTAACTCAAACTGTACCGTCTCCAAAGGCCCGCCTGACCAGCTGTGAGTGGATTTTTATTTACTTCCGCAGCTAAAGCCAGCTCCTGGAACGGTTCTGACAGTCGAGCACCCAGGCACAGCACCCGCCGGTGCCGGAGAGGGGTGACCGGAGCGCGGTTCCGCAGGGGGAAGCAGCCCTGCGTTCCCGGCGGCTGCAACACGGGGTAGGCGGCGGCACTTAGACGAAGCTTCGCCAGGCCGGGCCAGCCCCGGCGCTGCTGCAGAGCCCCCCCCCGTGATGGGCGGCCTGGAAAAACTGAGCTCCAGGGCCCGGGCTCCGGTCAGGCGGCGGCCAAACCGCAGCCCCGGCTGCTCCCCGCCGACCCGAGCCCGCGGCCTGGCGGCGGGGCCCGCTCCGGCGCCGAGGGACGGTTCCGCGGCGGAGGGTCCGGGACCCCGGGGCCGGCCCCCGCCCGCC
>VZTV01034953.1:0-10060 GCA_013400875.1 Anhinga rufa
GTGAATTCTTCTCCTGCAGGTGCATGGAGCCACATCTGCTCTGTTCTCGGTTCTCTGTCTCACCTGAGAAAGAAATAGGTTTTAAATCCCTAATGAAGTCATATTAAGCTGCAATAATTTGTAAAATATGCCATACATAGATACCTTTTTTGTTTTGTTTTGTTTTGTTTTGTTTTGTTTTTTTCATATTAACAAATGCAGCCTGAATAGAAACTTGCAGCTTTGCAATCAGAAGACAAACTGTGCTGTTCTGCCCCTACTGGGAAAAAAAAATAATGTTAAGACTAGTAGTTGTGTTGCCTTTATTTCTGACAAACATTTTTTACTCTATGTCATCCCTCTTAAAGACATCTATGATTTAAAAAATATGCATAGTAGTATTAGCTGGATATGAGTTTTATTTTGCCTTACAAATAGCTAAAAAATATTCCAAATCTCATTATTAGTAGTGTACATGGCGAATCGTGTCTTTGTTAATTTATTTTTGGTTTATATTTGTCTTTGTGCTTTTCTGCTCTCTGCAGTCTCTGCAGACAATTACAGCAGTGTATTCCTTCAGGGTTGCTAATAGTGTTGGGAAGCAGATTTTATATGATCTTGAAAGAGTTCAGTTTGCATTAAAAAGATACATTCTCCAGCTGCATTATATGACTAGATGCTGTAAAGAAAAACCTGTAATACCAATAAAACTGCAGCAGGTGGCACTAGAAGGAGGATTAACCAGGGCCATGAAGCAAATGAGGGGATCAAGAAAAAATAAATGAATAGGATAAAAAGAATAGGAACATTTAAAATCTGGATTTCTTTCTTTCTAGTCTCCTGAAATAAGGAAAAAGTGGCACAGCTGACTGGATATAGAAAATGTTGGCTTGATGGAGCTGGATTAGTGAAAGGTGAGATCCAGAAGGTAGCAAGTAAACAGCTACTTTCCAGTTGGGTTGATGGTTTCTGAGGACTCCATAGGGAATGAGGATTTTACTTGGGAGGATTAAAGCAAATATTTTCAGCCAGCAAGTATGGATGCTGTTGACTTTGCTTACTTCTCTTCTTGTGCTTCACAAGGAAATATTCATTTATTACGTTTGTTTTCATTAAATAATGTGTAGTGAATAAACATGATACTCAGAAAATGAAATAATTTTCTCTTGTAAAGTTGACTTTCTGCCAGAGGTAGAGGAAAGTGCATTCCCTGGCCTATAGCTTATAACTGTCCTGTGTCTTTATAAACTTTTTAAATTGTTTTACAATTAATAAGCAGATTGCAGTAGTACCAGAAGTATGGTTAGCATTAATTTAAAAGTGCTTCCTCTTTAAAGACAAATAGTTACAGTGAGAATATTTTTAAAAAGGAATTATTTTTGTATTAGTTTGAATCTGCTAAGGACTTCATTACAAAGTCTTTCATTTCTAAATGAAGGCTTGCAATAGCCAAATCAAATGATTTAAGTTTTGCACAAACAAATTTTGCAGATGTTTCAACTGTGAGGATTAATCTGTAACAGGACAGGTGTTGTTCTGGGGAACTTACAGTCTTTCTAAATAATATATATGCAGATCCACTGGGAAAGATCCTCTATCAAATCAAATGGACAAAATGTTACATTTCAAAGAGAAATAAAATTAATAAGATTTTTGGCATGCTGGGGAAATTTCAAAAACAAGATATGAGAAAGAAAACAAACCACTGAAAGATGGAAGGAAATAAAAGAGAACAATAGGAGAAGAGGCTTGTAAAAAAGCTATGGGGCTGAATAGGAATGGGAAAGACTTGTCTGAGTTCCACAAAGAGGAGCTCAGGAGTTAATGACAAACCTGGACATTGTATGGAAGAGAAATGGAAAATGAGATGCTGGAACAGAAAGATATGATTATGTGAGCAGAAACATTTCATGGATGCAGGAAGGAGATACATTATGATGCAAAAGCAGAGAGGAGGTTGCAATATTCTGTGTGGGTCAAGCTGTGTTATTTTATGCACTTTCTAGATACCATAGATTCATCCCTGGATAAAGCAGATAATTATCTTGATATTCCAGATGCATACTATTGTATAAACTTCTGCAATTCTGTCTGTCCCCACACAAACACGTGTACACATTTCAGCATATTATTTTGTTATAAGAATAAGACTGGCTTTTCCATAATTACAAAAGTACATTATAACCATCTCTGTATTTACTTGTAATTCAGGAAAAAAAAATCCTGTGACCTTTTTCTGTCAGATGTTCTTTTTTGGTGACTGTAAGATAAATATTTACCCACAATGGCACTGCCCTTTTTACTGAATTTGCATTACATTACCAGAATAATAATTCTTCTTAATTCAAAGCCCTAGAGTTCTTAGAGCTAATCCTAAAGAGCAGCACTCCGTAGAAAGTCTTTGCCAAGATTTTATGTGATATTTGTCCTATTTTTAAACATGAAATTTTGTCTAGCTGCAGAGTCCAGGATCATCTCATGGGATATTCTTTAGAGATGGGATGCAGCACAAGGAACATTTTTATGCTCATATTAATTTAGTCAGAAGGTCAATATTAACTCAAGGAACTATATGACAAAGAAATTCAGCTTATGGACAAGTTACTCTATGGTTGCACTAAAGTATTGAAATAGAGTTTAGAATTTAAGGGAAGATTTAGGGGAGCTAAAGGGCAGGTTATGATCCACATAATCTTTAATACAGTTTGCCCATGCCTTTTTCATGCAAATAAAAGTTGATATGGAGGAGAGGAAGAACAGATACACAATAGATTATTTTAACTTCCTCTGAATCTTTCTGCCTAGTATGTTCATTTAGAAATAAGCCTTTTTAATGTTAATCATGCTGATTTGCTCTTTTAAAAAGATTGTAACCAAACATGCATTAAGGACCTTTCAAAATATTTTTTAGTTTTTATCATTTTTGGGTTTAATATTTTGGCTAAGCCTTGAATATATTTTTATAAAACCTAAATTAGTGTGGCTGAGGGAGCATGAAACCAAAAGGCAACTTACTCTTCCTTCTCTAGTTGAATCAGAGCATCCTTCCAGGGCTGAGGAAGTTGATTAAAATAAGCAACTAAAGTTCAGAAGCTTCTGGGGCTTAATTCACATTTCTTCTCTGTACCACAGTTATTGCTAACACCAAACAGTTCTACATGTCAATTTGCACTAAATTCCATAGTCTCTGCAACATGCAAGAAGGAAACTCAGCAGTATGCTGTCTAATGTCTGTCCCACAGACACCAGAATCTTTTTGGATGGAAAAACCTGTTGGTATGTCTGAGCTCATAAACAGTCCACATGAAGTAGTAAGACAAAGTTTGGGCCACTGCGCTGAATTTGTAATTGCTAAGTCTGCTGTTTATGCACCTCACAGTAACTAGGAATGTACTTTTGCAGTGCAGTATGATAGTAATTTCTGCCAAAATATAAAGACAGTCTGTAAAGTGGAAGCCCTCCAGAAGTAGCAGTGATGGAGCCACTGATGTGGTCCTTTAGTGCAGCCTTTGCCCTCATTAATATCAGGGATTCACTAATAAGTGGATTATTCCTTGTACTTGAGGACTGTAACTTTTCTCCAGTTAAGATACACAGCAATTTAGCCTGATTTGCAAAAACACTTTTAGGATAGAGTTTAAATATAATCTAAAATTCCTCTGAAGCTGTTTCCCAGATGAAGCTCTTTCCCTATGTAATATATCTACAAACATTAGGACAGTTTAAAGACAGCTTCCTCTTTGAAAAATTTTAGAAAGCAAAATGTGTTCTATGTGGGTATTTGGGGGCTAAAGTTTTTTGGGAAAGCTTGGCACAACCATATGTTTATAAAATAATTGTTTACTCTTAGGAGCTGATAATATAATTCTTTATTGTCAGTATTAATAGCAATAAACCCAAAAAGGGAAATTCATGGTGCATTTTTCTGAGGGACAACTGATCATTTGGTCTTACATTCACTTCACAAGTACAGGTAGACCACTCTTTTTACTTTAAAGCTTAGGTTCTCTATGATAGGCAAAATGTGTTTATTCAAAAATGCAGAATTTGTAATGCTTTTGCAGCTGAAAGTGTAAAAAATTACAACACTGAAAAAAAAACCATGAGGAACGGCAGCATGCACAGCTAATACTCCCTCCCTCCCCTACCCGCTCCCCCACCCCCNAACTGGCCAAGGCGAGCACCCAGCAAGCGGCTGTGTCTCTGCTCATGTGCTGGCTGCTCTGTCATATTGTCTGGCTTTCACCAGAGCCCCACATTTCCTACCTGTCACCACAAGGGGTGTCCAGGACGCGCTCAGAGCGTGAGGCTTCAGTCACCGAGCGGTGCAGGGGAGTCTGGCAGTTTAGCCCTGAGTGATTCTGTGAAATTGAAGGAGAGATTCTCGCTGCTGCTCTTCAGGGATTGCTGTTGTTAGAGGGGAAAGCAGATCTGGAGGTGTGTGTGCATGTGTGAAGAGATGCGGAGTGCATTTGACTGAGGTGTCTGGCCACTGGGAAGCACGGCGAGAAGAGGCAGAGAGAGGCAGTGAGAAGAGGCAGGAGCAGGACTGAAGTACAGAGCAGCTGTTTCCTAATACTCTGGTTCTTTTGGGTGCCTCAGTGAATGTGAACATGGATTCTGTCACTGAAATCTTCCTGAAGCTGCTGTTTCTCCTGTTTTGTCATAACTGGCACATGGCAGTGGAAGGGAATAAATGTAAGTATTGCATATGATTTAAAACTCAATCCACAGTGCTTTGAAAACTTCTGGGATATTTTATTTGCATTTAGAATAAAAATTATTTTTAAGACAAATGCTTACTGCTTTGAAATCATGACAGCAAGTTGCTAGACTGAAAATGCTCTAAAATCTTTCTATAGATTTTTGTCATGAGTCTATGTACAGAATATTGTTTATAAAGCTTACAATCTAAGAGTATCTGAAAGCAGCATTTTACTAAGGGATGCCTGTTCAGCCCCATTTTAATTTTTGTTTTCTGTTTGTAAGTGCAGCATTTTGCAAGGAATTGTGTCTTACATGGAAATTACTGGCAGATTTCTATTGTGTACTATTTCAACTTGGTTTTTAGCAATTTATAATTTTGAAAGCTGATATCTGCACCTTCTGAATTAAGCTGGCACTCAAATAATTCTAATAGACATTACTATGCAGTTCAAGAGCAGTACAAATATAAGAAGGAAAAATGTGGATAGCAAGAATTTATGTTATCTGAATTCATTGCTTGGGGAATATTGTTCATACATGACTAAAGAAGAGAATGCTATCCATTCCAGCAGAAAGTTTTTTTAAAAAATGAGTAATTCATAGTTAACCAGTAGGGTGGTATTGCAAAATAAAGATAGTGATTACAGTTTTAAAGACAATCTGCCCTCTAGGAGGCAAATCTGATATATACCTTAAAATCTCTGCTTTCAGTGTTGATTTAGATTAATTATCTTTAAATTAAAAGGGAAATAAAAAACTTATCAAGAAACTAATTTTCAGGGGGTTTATCATTCAGTAATAGTTCTGAGCTATTCTTGTTCCATTTGATTCAGCTACAGCAAGCTGAAGGATTTCATTTTGTGTACATGTGGTAGAACAGTAGCCTAACTGCCAGATGCTCATAATCTGAACTGAGCATATTTTGTCCCCTTCCTGTTAAGGCACTGGTTGTGCATCACAGGAATGGGGAGGGCAGGAGCAATGCCTCTATGGGAAGAAAGTGCACGCCAAATCAAGGAGGAATGTTCAGGAATAACCTCATGGCCCAGTGGCAGGGGCAGCTCCCTGGAAACCTTTGAGCAATGGCAGAGAAGTTTGAAGTGCTCTGTAGGTCTATAGTTAATGGTTTTGCATATGGATAGTTTGTAAACTAAACATGCTTTCATGAGCCAGACCTTCACACTGCAGCACCAAAATGATCTTGTGCTTTCATTCAGTAATGATATCTCATTTGATACTCAAGTACATAGTGTAGCCCTAAACATGAATACTAAGTTCCTCTTGTTAAACACCCTGCTGCGATCCAGCCACAGCTTTAATTCTCTTCATCATTCTGCATTGTACAGTTTATGAATACATCCATTTTCAGAAGACCATGATAACTGAATTGCACATTAATAGCATTTGGCACTATGCACAAAACTAAATCAGTTGCTTACAGGGAGGTATATTAAAACCATTGGAAAAAAGGCTTTCATCACATAGCAAAGCAGTAAAGCACTAGAGGTCACTCTTACAGTTTAGAAAGCAAGGTTTGAGGAAAAGGCTCAAGCTTCTTCCCAATACAGAATTTTGAAGGATAAAACAAATCAGGTATGAAATACATTTACTACTGACTTTCTCAAATACTTCTCAAAAACAAGCCAAACTCAATTACAGTATCAAATGAGTGACTTGAATGAACAGATTTTTTCACATATATGCTAGTATTTATAAATTTATAGCATTTTTATTTATTAATAAGTCCTAACTCCTATGTCAAAACACCCATCTGAACTGAAAAAGTAAGAACTATCCTCAGGCTACAGGCAAGGAAACTGATTGTGGAAGAGTAAAGGAAATTATTTAAATTAAGAAGGAGTGAGTGCTAACATGTGAGGAGAACTTGGCCAATCTAATGTATATTATTCCTTTTCAATATCTAATCTGGAAAAAAAAATCCCTTTATATATATATATTATTTTGGAAGTGAACATTTCTGTGGGAGAGTTAGTTTGTTTTAAAAGTGACAGTTTCCATCTCAGGTATCAAAGTATGAATTTGGTTAGTGTGTTAATTTTCATAAAATGACCTCAGGAAAAAAGGTTTTTCATAATTACTGAGTACAATAGATATATGCAGCAGCCATTGTCTACTCACTTGAACTTACTTTACTCCTTTCTTCTTGAGAAGTTGACCAGGAATTGAAATCCTTTTCAGGAGGTGGTTCTACTATTGGCATAAAGTATTCAAATGCATTTACAAAATCAGGTAAAGTTCAGTTTTCTTGCATGAATTTTAATGGCCAGATTGTCCAGTAGGCTGCCAAGCATTAAAGAATATAGATTTTTTTTAAAAAAAATCTTCCTATAAATTAATCTATTTTTCTTTTTTTTAAAAAAAATTTTATGGTTCTTTCTTTGATATCAGATCCTGAATACCAAAGTTATGCTTTGTCCTTCTTCAGACCAGCTGCCATTAAGAAAGGACCAGAATAAAGACCTTTTTATGTCACCTTGAAGTGTCAATACTAATGTTACTAAGTCAGTTGTATAAAGAAAATGTCTTGGATCAAAAATTGATGTGTTCAGAATTATTTCTGTCCTAAAGGAATCCAGTTTTCCTCTTTTGAGTAAAATGATTTTGAAGTTCTTAGATTATCTGAAGGTGACAGACCCTATGATCTAGAATATGAAAGTTTATTTCTGTTGTTTTTTTTTTTATTTTGGGTTTTTTTATTCAGTTGGTTGGGGGTTTTGCTCTGAAAAATAATGCTGACACTTCCAACAAAGAGAGGTAATAATTGCTGCTGGAAAATGAAATCTTTTAAAAGTTCTGTACTGGTGCTGCTTCTTGCTTTCCTATGCTTTCTTCCTCCCAAGGAATTTCACTTCCAGTGGTGAAAGAAGTTTGAAGTGCACAGCCCTGAGTAACTGTATAATGTCGAGTGTGAGTTTTAAATAATAGATTAAAGCAAGTATTCCTGTAAGTTTTTTTTTTCACTGGAGCTAGGAAATATTTTTATTTTATTGGGAACTGTCTCTACAGCTGTAAATCAGCAAGTTATTAAATCAGCCATTGAGAACTTGCCAGAAATTGGTACTCTAATAGGTACAGGGTTTGGGTTTTTTTTTAAGTCTCTAAAACTGAATTGTTGCAAAAAACATAATTAAACCCTCTACAAACATCAACTCAACTGTGACTAAAAATTATTAAGGTTAATTTTGGCAGTGAATGAAAATAAGGAGGACAAATCAGGGACTTTCCATATCAATTCTCACCACTTTATACCTACTTCTCTTTGTTAAAACTCTCCAGTTTTACAGAAGCTTTTAGCAATTCAGATTTTCATATTTGTACTGCAATGATAGTAATTTCTATGAATGCAGGAATGTTTATGATTATTATTATTACTGTTGTTATTATTTTTAAATATCAGGGATTTCTTGCTAATGCTAGAGTAGAAGACTGATTCTAAAGCTGACAGAGAATGACTGTTAATGATTCTGAAGTTCTCAAGTAGAGGACTGAGTGATCACATACCTTGATTATATTATCAGATGCAAGTCATTATACAAGTAATATCCCCAGGGAAGAGAGTACTTGCTACAAGGAAAATATTGTGTCCTAATTTAGAAAATAATTTAATTCTGATTTTAATTATCAGTACCAAATAGTTCCATGGGCTATTTGACAACTTTGTGGAATTGCATTAAAAATACACTAAAATGTTTTTTATCACAAACAATTTAAATTAAAATGTAATTCTTTTACCATTAGTTTGTGGTTGATGTCAACTGTAGGGCAGGAGAAAGTAGAAACTTATTTAATTTTCTTTTAGCCTCATTAATATTTATATTGTGTTTGTTATTATCTATATCTACTCTGAGATATCAGTGGAGACCCCATCAGAGATCAGGCCATCTCTGGGCAATTATTTTAATTAATAAAATATGACAGATATCTCTAGTATATTTTGCATGGTTTTAGTACAGTAACATCAAAAGCTTATATCAACATCAAATCTAAACCAATACCATTGGTAAAATCTATCAAAACTTATTTCAGACTTTCAAGGTTGAGAATTCACAGAAAGTCCTTGGGTTGATTACACTGAGTATAATCAACAATTTGCATCCCATTGCTCTAGGCATTCAAATTCCCATGAACATATTTGTCCCTGGGCTCAGTCAGCAGGATAGATGGAGCAAATTTGGTCATGATTGATTGATAGTGACAGACAAGTAATGACATTCTCGAAGTAGGATAGAAACAACCATAAAAAGTAAATGCAGTAGGTTATACATAAAGTATGTTGTCAGTTCTAGTAATAACATTTGCATTATGTGTTAGCATCTACTGTGTTTTAGTTAAGTACTAGTCAGGAGTTCCAGAGTAATCACTAACTTCTACACATCTTGGTAATTCTGCGGTCATGGCCATTGTGCTTTCTTTCTTATATAATAAATAGATGTAAGTGTGCATCAGTGTTCATCCAGAAGAAAGACAACCTTTAACTAAGGTGTTGTATCCAATTACCTGTGTCTCACAAAATCATGTACACTTCTATCATTGCATATGATGTACAATGTTCAAGTTCAGTATTTTTTCTGAAAGTTCCTATGCTGCTGTAGACAACAATAAATAGATTGTCATATGTTAATATATCTCATATATTTTCCAATATTCTGCTTATTGATTCATCTCCCATAATAACTTCAACAATCACAATTTCCTAGCTTCTAACAAGTTCATCTGGGAAAAAAATAGGTCAAATCTCTCCCTCATCCCTTCTCACCCCTGTTGCCTTCCCACCACAAACAAGCACATCAAAGAACGCTTGAATGCCTAAGTAGCATTACATCTTTGAGATATTTATTTTCTTTTCCCCAGAAATGACCCTGTGCTTTGATGCTTCTTACAAGTTTGAGAGTTTAGTGAGCAGTATGGCACAGGATTAGAGCTCTGTTTTGTAGGAAAGTTAGAACTGTTTCTCAGTACTTTTATATGTTTATTCCTCATTAGTTGCTCTCATCTAACAAGGTGATAATAGAGATGGGGGCAGTGAGACCCATCACTAATTCAAAGGGCTCTACTTTCTAGAACACACCAGGCAAATAGTTAAGAAAGATAGAGAAATACTAAAGTTAGTTATGTGTTGGTGGCTCTAGAAGTAAACATTAACTTTATTTAAGAGGTTTCTGAGGTGAAAAGTTAAAATTTGCTCTTACATCTCAGTTTTCAGTTGTTTTATGAAGAACGAAGGAAAACCAAAACAATAGTGATGAATAGCGATTTTACAAGTTTCTATGCAATTGCTTGTTTTTTTGAGCTGTTAAATATGACTAAGGTTAAATATTTTGGTAGATTGATCTAGTAGTTCTTGAATATAAAA
>VZTV01034954.1:0-10092 GCA_013400875.1 Anhinga rufa
GTTAAGGTTTTGGTGTGGAAAAGATGTTGCTGGAGGCTCTAAGCTACTCTTACAAGATGAATGTTTCACTGCCTGTTAACCCCTCTGGCTCTGTTAAGGGGTGCTGTTAACCCCTCTGGCTTTTCAGCCATGGCAGGATTTTGTTAGGGAATGAACTTATCAGATAAGAACCTTTGCTTGAATAAAATGATCAGTTTCTGAGTCTTTGTAGTTCAAATACATGGAAGGGAAAGGATTATTAGGTTGTTATTGATGACCTAAACAAGACTCTGGTTGTCTGGGTCTATATGCAGAGCTGCATGGAATATCTAAATTGAATATTTAGTACCAAAAGCAGAACTTGTCTGTTATTTGGTCTTTTTAATTAAAAAATAAATAATGTATTCATAGGATAGAGGCAATTTAATTCCAAACGCACACTTTTTCTGGAATTCAGCTTCCCCTTCAAGGAAGCATTGATGTAAAACTTCCAGCCTGTTCTACTACAGCCTTCATAGTAATTAATTACTACTTCTCTGATCCATTCAGATTGTGTGGAGAAGATAATGTAAACACAAATAATTAAGAAAGCCAACAGTCTGAACTAATGCTTTGGGATACCACATGGCTCTGGTTTCACAAACATCTGAGACTTCTGCAGTCAAATGTAACTGTAGCTTATAAACAGCCATTCCGTGTAATGGGAGTTGCAGAAGTACAGGTCAGGGCAGAATCTGATCTAGCACGCTTTCTTTTCTCTGGCAAAGTGAAACGAAGCAAGCTCTGGCTTGCGCATCAATGCCTCTTGAAATTCAAACACCTTAAGGAAAGCTCAGGGAAGTTAGTTTTCTCAAATGAAGCACTTCACAAGTGGTGGTATAAACGTGGTGTTAAAATGCTTCAGAATTATGCATGTGTCCATAAACCTTAATACAGGGCACGTAATTCTGCTTTAAACTGGCTTTAAAAAAAAAATAGTAGTATTAGCACCGTAGACATTTCTTTTGCCAAATACAGCAGTGCATCTAAAGAGCATGGTGCTGACATTGTTTAGAAATGACTGATGGAAAAGATTTGACTTGTCAGTGTAAGTTTATGTGTAGCACTGCTGCCCTCTGAAATAGCTATGTAATCACTTCGGTTTGTGTTCCAGTATTCAGTCGCAGACTTTGAGTTACTGGAGGGGTTATATTGAAAGCACGCTAAAAGTTACATGCAAGAGGTCTGTAAGATAAGGTTGTAAACAAGGGAAGCAAGTAACTTTCTCTGTTGCCTTTGCAGACTGTGTGTGGTAGAATCAACATTACTAGTTGTAACTTTTTATCTGAAGAAAAAGATCCTTGACTCTCCTCCCTGACAATTAATTATAACTATGTTTTGCTGAAAGTTCCTGGAGGTTGAACTCTTCCAAGTCCAGAAGGTGGCAGACTTGGGATCAGTGCCTGTAGGTAATTCTGCTTAATGTGCCATTGCAAGATGCTATATGCACTGCTCCTGATGTTCCCTTTTTTAGGCTATCATCCAACGAGTGAATTGCTGAATTTTTCCCAAACAAAAGCACTTTCATTCAGGTCTAAGAATTTTGTTAATATGGGTTAAGCCTTTTTTCTTTCTAATTTTGATTGTCTTAATTAAGACAGTCTGGCTCCTTTCTTTCAGAACAAAAGCTGAAATAGTGATGTTCCAGCACTAAAAAAAAAAAAGTTGTATCTGTGCACAAGAAAGCTGAATTAGGCTGTACAAGCTGCAGTTGAAAAGTGTTTGATTTTTCAGTGTGAATAGTCACTAATGAAACTGGTGGTACTTGTTTGCGTGTAACTCAGTGTGGCTTTGATGCAGGTAAAAATGTCATCCTTGTCTCAGACTTGCCAAATGCTTAAAAACAAACAAAAAAATCATGCAAAATATGCCTGAAAGGTGGTTGCTGCTAAAAGGTGCTAGGAATAGTTTTGCATGAATATTCACAAGAACGTGCAGTAAAAATATTGATGTTCTTGAGAAAATGAAACATGCCATTGTAAATCTCTGGCACTTAGTTTACCAGATTGACAGCATTCAAAAAAACCCAGGGACTTCCCTTTTAGAGAGGGAATGAAATGACAGCATTAGAATTGAGTTAACTGACAGAACAGAGGGAGTGAGACCACCAAAAAGATAACGGATGGAGATGAATTCTGAGGCTTGGACCAGATCAACTCTACGTACTGTTCACTGGACTGACAGTCTGAGGGAGTGGAGGACAGAGTACTCTGACTTGCATGTCTTGGGCCAAGTGACTGGCTACAATTTTCATCTTGCCCTATGTTGCCCGTTCCCTCTGTGAAAGAGCCTAGACAAGTTCTTGGTCTGATACCAGCCTTTTATCTGTCCTGCAAGGCAGTCGGGGGTAGGCGGTAAAAGCCTGAGCCAGGTACAGCAAATTCACACCGTGGTCACAGTGCAAATAGGAATGGTGAGCACGTGATGTGGGAGGGTAATATTTGCCTAGGCAGAGGCTCAGTAATTTAAGTCCTAACACACATTTCGGTTGCAGAGCAAACTTGGATGTTGCGCTCAAGTTTAAATGACCATATTGGTCATGTATGTCTTAAATGGTAGGATAAAGGTGGAGATGAATGTTACTTGCTGTGGTTGGTTAATAAAAACTGGTTTACATTGATAATAAATCACTAAGTACTATCAAATTAAAACCTCTCTTTTTCCAGGAGAATCAAATTATTATCCAGGAAGGACTTGGTATACTGACTGTACTTTGGAGATTATTAGAAAGTGAAGATGTTAAAAATTTTCAGATGGTCTGAAAGCCTTAAGTTACTGTGCCCATAGGCAGCAAGGGAGAAGTAGGAAAAAACTGCATTTTATTAAAGATCAGTCACTGACTGCACAGAAAATCCTGATGCTGATCCAAAACAGAGGCAAAAGGCTAGGGGGAGAGCTCTTGGTACTTCCAGCCAAACCTAGAACTAGATTTTTCTAGTTTAGGTGTGGAGGTCAGTAAGGAGAGTGAAAGAGACTTTTGTCATCTGTACTGTAATCTCACTGTGTGACTCAACTCACAAATACTCAACGGCTGTCAGCTGACGGTATCCTTTGGTAATACTTGTTCCTGTTGTAATGGGCTGGTTTTGAAACAAGCAAGTGGTATATTAGCCTTTGATATATGTAAGAGATTGGGGTTACTGAATTAATACTGAAATTTGTGTATGTTATAAACCTCAGTTGTTACACACAGGTTTATTTTCCTGGGAGAAGCACCCATGCTCCATAAAAATACTGGATTGTCAGTAGGCAACTATAATTAGCAACTGTTTAACTAGCTGTATTAGGATGTTTTGACTGATACCTTGTAGTGCTGTTTTGCTGGGCTGAGAAATTGCCGGTGAAATTGGCAGGATGTGAAATATTTCAAATTTAGCAAAAGCCTTTTAGCTGAACCGAAGTACAACACAACTATTAAGAGAATGCTGTCATCTTTAAAACATTTTAGCAGTTTCCTCTGCTTTTGCGTTTGTGCTCTGTCCTATTCTACCTCCTCCTCAAAAATAACTTAAATGTTTTGGCCAACTTCAGCAACAAGAAAGATCTCGCAGATAGCTGACTTAATACCAGTTGCATGAAAATTAGTGACTTAGCGGAGATAATAAATCCAAAGATTTCCTCTGCTTTAGGTAGGGATTGCCAAGGAAGTTTGGCTGGTTCATAGGCGAGACAGGCCAAACAAAAATCTGTCGGTCTGCACACATGGAACCTGGCATAGCACTTGCTTCCTTTTGCTCAAGCAGTAGTTCGAGGACATAAATAGGAGCTAAGCCTGCTGTGTGAAAAAGGACCCTTGGGAGGGTGCTGGGTCATTGGGCTCAGTGGGAGGGGTGAGGTGGGGAAGGTAGGAAGAGAAGACATAAGTCTGCAAGGAATCAGGATTTATTAGTTCCGCTGTGTATGGCTTTGTAGAGTTGGGGCCATGTGCCTGCCTTGAGTTTATAGCCAGTGATGGAAGACTTGAAATTATTTTTCCTGTTTAAAAAGAGGAAGAAAGAAAGAAAGAAAGAAAAAAAAAAAAAAAAGCCAAAACTTTCCCTTACATGTAGGAGACCCATGTAACTAAAGAAATAGTCTGCAAGGGAATGAGCCAAATTAGCTGAATATAGAGTTCTGTCATATGGAGGAATTAAGTGCTGTTGGAAAAAAAGGTATATTCTTTGAACTGTTGTCATGTTAGCTAGCAGCAATAAACTGTAGTTTAGCTGTAAGTAAAACAAATTGAGAAGGATAATTAAAAAATGAACTTTTTTAACATTAGCAGTTCCCACCAGCAGTGCACTGGGCTGATTGGTTTGGTTATGTAACAACAAACACAGTATTAAAACAGTTGAGGTCAGTTGTTTTCGCTGGCCCATTTCGTCCATGGAAAGAAAGAATGTAGTGAGTGTACTTCATCTTTTTTTTTTTTTTTTAAACCTGCTAAGGGACCTTTAAAACTTTGCTTATAAAACATGGTTTATACCATTTCTTCATCCTCCCCTTCAGCTTCCCACCTCCCCAAAAAATAAAAATCAGCTCTTTCCCTCCAAAGGCCTGCTGTACCCTACATGCTCCATCTCTTGCTATAAAAATACTGGATATCACAGGGGCAGCATGGCCATGCGCTCGCAGTCAGAGGGAACTAGTGTTTTCTGATGTTCCGTTCTAGGCCTGTGTGTTTTTATGGTTTTACTGAAAGAAGACTATCTACCTTTTTTCTCAGTTCAGGTTTTTTTTTTTTTCCTCTGTTCCCTGAATAAATGTAGTGCCATGGATAAAATAAACACTGCTGTCAGTCTCTCTGCATATTTTTCAGTGTGCTTCATTATACAGGATTCGTTCAAAAGAAATATAACCCACAGTCTTG
Source organism: Anhinga rufa (assembly GCA_013400875.1). Classification (NCBI taxonomy): domain Eukaryota; kingdom Metazoa; phylum Chordata; class Aves; order Suliformes; family Anhingidae; genus Anhinga; species Anhinga rufa. The sequence goes on from VZTV01034954.1 coordinate 4,868, forward strand.
GCTGGTTCCCAGCACCATTAAAGGTCTGCTGGCATTTTTCTTAGGAATATGAGGGTTTGCTCCTATTTTTTTATAGAAATTAATTTCACCTCCCTGCTATGTAGAATGTCTGCTGCCCTTCAGCCCAGCTGTGGCTGCAAGGTAACCCCTCTCTGGCATTCGCAGATGTCCTTAAAAGTTTCTGAAGGTGAAAGGAGTCAGTGACTACTTCATCAGCCTTGAAGGCAGAAGAAAAAAAATTGGACCAGTAGACAATACTGAAGGAGATGTCAATCTCTAATCCTGGAGTTTAAAAAAAAAAAAGTTGCTGTATGAATGGCTCATTGTTAATAGCATCTAAAGTCATGTTCATAAGCCTGCAAAGTAAGGGTCTAACTAATTTTACTGGCTGTGTTGCCTTTCTTGGTTTTGTTTTTTTTGGCGGATTTTTTCTTTTGGTTGGTTGTTTTTGAAAGGGAAATACTGTTTCCTGATAGTGGTTGTGAAATTCCAGGAGTGACACTTTTACCTGTCCCCTTAAGGGGTGATGCCAACCCCATACAGCTCCTTGGGACAGGTCCTGCGGTGACTTCCAGTCACCGCTGCCTTCTGGTCCCAGCTGTGAGACCTGACGGCTGCCCCGTGGTGCTCATATTAGAGGAATCTGTCACACAAGGATACGAGGCCTGTAGGGCTTTCCAGGGCTGCCCTGTGTGTTTTCCAAAGTGTAAGGGCTGGAGCACAGGTGAAGGTGTTGAAAGCATGCACGGGCTAATGGTACAGTAGAACTGCAGGATAGGAATAGGATTCACTAGTACTTTCTGTTACTGGAGCTGCACTTTTTTAACTAGATGAAAAGCCAAGAGAGTCACTTGCTGTGCTGTGTCGGTACGTGCCTGAAGTACCCTGACCAGAGCGTCAGGTTTGAGAAGCAGGTGCTATGCTGTCAGCCCGTGAAACTTTTCTGCATATTCAATGGAAGAACCTCTTACAGGTTGCCTTTCAGATTAGCATCTTTCTGTCCTCTGTGCCTCTCGTGGGACTTTCCTCAGTTGATAGGACTGTGCTTTGACTCTTGAGGAATTCAGTTATTGTTCCTGAGGTGCCTTTATGCTGAGTGGTTTTACGCTGGGAGGTTGCACAGGGCTACTTCAGCTGTGGTTGGACATGGCGAAGTAGGAATCGTACTGTTGAGGAGCAGCCATCCTCTACCAGTTAGAGATAACTGACTGCACGACTCCCCGCTGTTCCGTCCAGCTTTCCTTCTGCCGAAAGTCCGGGTCAGAACTTGCAGCTTATTCCTGTTGTATATTGTGTTAATTCCTATCTCGGAAAGCAGGCAAATAATTTTGCTGAGTCAATGCTGTTCATGGCTACAGAATTGAAGTGTGCGTGCCACACTCCCACACTGTGAAAATCGACAGTTTACTGAACTAAGGCACTTAAAACTACCAGATGTTTTCCTAAAGCAAGTTCTTTATTAGCTTTTTAGGGTGGGGTGTTTGTTTTTTTTTTTTTTCCCCCAACTGAAAAGTTTCAGAAAAAGCTTCAGCATTTTTTACATGGAGAAATTCAAAGGGAAAAAAAAACCTCCTCTCTGATGCCGGAGTTAAACTCTAATCACTGCTCAGCTCTCTTGGAATTTGGCAGCATACCAGCGCTCCTTCCCTTTGGGTAGGTCATGTGGAAATACCGGAGCATTTTCTTAAAGAAACTCTTAGCTCTTTTCAGGTACTTGCACAGATGTAACTTTCCTGTTAGGATTCTGATTCCTTCCGTGCCCTTAGTTACATTTAAGCACCATTTGTAATAAATGCCATTCAGATCTACAAAAGTTTATGTATAAACATTAAAATGCTTTAAAGTGTGTTAAAAAATACATAAATGCGGCTCTAAAATGTAGTTTTAAGTTGATACTCGTATTCGGTTGCAATAGAATCACACACTTTCATCTTGAAAATAAAACTTCAATGTGCTTAATGAAATGAGCCCACAGGAAGTTCACAAGTTTATTAAAGGCTGTATGAATAGCTGAGAGATAAGGGTGGTTTTGTTCAGTTTGATCAGTGATAATATTTAAGATTCTCTTTCTGCTGCTTTTTACGCCTAAATCACTAGTTGGTTTTAATTTATTACCACTGTCCTGGAGATTCTTTCTGATGGGGAGTTTTTAATTCTGTCAAAGCTGGCTTAACCATTCTGTAAAAATACAGATCTTTGATCATTTAATTATAGTGTCTATGAATAGCATACTGGGATTTCCTCCCCGCTGTGCTGTTTCTTCCTTCTTTTCTCTAGTCAGTCATATTTTAGCTGGATGTGAAATCATCTCTGATGAATTCCATGATCTGATTAGCTTGATATTATGGTGGTATCTTGAGTGCTGATCATTGACCTCGTTCCCCATTTTCCTAGTCTTGGTATGCAGCCATACAATGAAATGGCAGGCTGTGCTTGAAAAGCTTATGAACTTGTAAAAACAAAGTTATCTGAAAGCAATGTGATCTGCCTTGGATGAATGCAATGACCTTTTTACTGGATCAATACTTTTATTTACATATTAAACGTAGACATTCTTTTCCTTCAAGGGCTACAGAGCAGGCTGAAAGGTGCCGTATCAGGCAAGAATGTGTGTAAAGGATTCCTTTGTTAGATGTTGGCAGCAACCTCACAAGCCCTTGCCAAGTCTGTCCAGCCCACCCACCCATCCAGGAGGACGCCAGAAAATCCCCCAGTATGGCTTGGTATTGGCTCTGTGCCATTTGTAGCAGGGGGGACGCAGGCTGTACAGACCACGGTGCCGAAAGGGGCACCATGGCTGTGGATGGCCATGCTGGCATCCCGCTGCCCTAGGAGCTCTCTGGAATGTCTGTGAAACCGCGGTCACTGACACTGTCAACACGCTTGCTGAAAACATGCCTCACAATGGTTCAAATAACACTTTGGAGAGAGCGGAGAGAAAGCTTGCTGTGCTTTCGCTACCTAGGCAATTAGCTCACTATAGAACCGAGGCTTTCGGTGTGTCTATACTTCACAGCATTCTCAAAATGCTCCAGTGATTTAAAATACATTTAAACTTTGCATCCTCTGCTTCATAGGCAATACTAAGCTATTAAGAAGTTTGCTGCAGGTTTGGCTACGCCAAAAACCAGCATCAAGCTTTATTGCCTAGCTTTTTCCTTAAATCACTCAACCGTCTCTCCCTTTGTCTTCATTTCCCTTCTGCAATACCACCTTTTGATTCTCCTTCAACATACTGATGTGTTTTGGTTAGAACTGCAGAAGATTCATCAGAACAGCGTTCACTGGATGTTTCACAAATGTTCTCATTACTTTGCTCAGGGTGGTTTTCTAGAACTGCCAGAGCAGTCACTCAGAACAAATATTACACGTCTCTGTAGGTAAATGTGGAAATCCTGTGTTCCTGAAGCAGCTGTGGAGCCTTAAGTTTAAAAAAATCCAGAGAAAGCTCTTGGAAGTGGCAACTACCTACCCATGATATTTCCTGCAAGAAAAGGAGCTTTGTGAGACTTCTGATTTCCCCAGAGTTATACAAGAGCTGAAATAAGAGACTGTAAAAACCTATTAGTCCATCATGGCCAGCCCTGTGCCAATGCAAGGTTTCCCCCTTATATTTATGATTTGTTTGTATTGCTAGGCTAGTTTCACATGACCCAAGCAACAATTTCCATCCTTCCCCATGTACTGCTCATGTTTTCATTTTTTTTTTTCTTTTCCTGCCATTTGCCCTTCACCAAAGCGCAGTGGTTTTGTTTCTTAAGCATGTCTCTTAACTCTTCATCTTGTTTGAGAATATCAGCCTCCCCCAGCACCAGGGTGTCCCAGAGGAGCCATGAGAAGCCTTCTGTTGGCTGTATACTGTCAATGATGTCTCCAGTTAATGGAGCAATGACTGTTAATGGTAGGTAAAACCCCTGGCTCTTTCTCCACCCAGGGCTCCTGGTGTGCTCTCTGAGGCTGTCTCTTTGGCCCTACTTCTTAGGGTCTGTTTATACAGAGGCCAGAGAAAAGAAGAAAAATCTCTTGAAATTAAAAATCATGTGGTGCTGGGCAGAACCCTCTAAAAGAAGGAGGATTAAAGGGGCTTCAAGAGAACTGAAAGGGAGAGATTAAGTAAAACACAAAGATAACTGGAAAGGAAATCAGAATGTTGATAATCCACTGTATTAATGGAAAACAGAAAAACTGTAGGAGTAAGAAAGACTCTTGGAGGCCAGAGGAAGATGGTAGAAGAATTAATACATGTGAAAGTCACAGAATCACAGAATGGCAGGGGTTGGAAGGGGCCTCCGGAGCTCCCCCCGTCCAGCCCCCCTGCGTGAGCAGCACCCCCAGAGCAGGGGCACAGGACCGCGTCCAGGCGGGGTGTGAATGGCTCCAGGGAAGGAGACTCCACAGCCTCTCTGGGCAGCCTGGGCCGCTGCTCTGGCACCCGCACAGCAAAGGGGTTTTGCCTCAGATTTCAGTGGAACTTCCCGTGTTCCAGCTTGTGCCCGGTGCCCCTTGTCCTGTCGTCGGGCACCGCTGAGAAGAGCCCAGTCCCACCCTCCTGACACCCGCCCTTCAGACACTGATCAGCACTGAGGAGATCCNACTGTACTAGTAACGTGAAAGAAGGGGAAACGGTGTAGACTGTCAATGGCAAGAACCAGACTAGGCACCTGGCTGATAAGGATGGCAGATCACAGGGTGCAACACCTTGAATTTCAGCTCGGTCTGTGGGACGCAGCAGTCTGGCTGCCTCTCTCCATGTTAAAAAAACTTCAGCTGCATTTGATACACCTGCGTTTGCCAGATTATGTTGCAATTTCTCCTTATTTACGGCGACGCATAGCAAGAGAAAACGTGTCTCCAGAAAGTGATTCAGAGCCTGTCAAAACTAACCGTTTCATTGGAAAACCTCACCGTTTGAAATTACGCCTTAAAATGCTTCTAGGGCTCAGGGGAGAATGCCCTGAAGGTTTCCAGTATTGGGAACAGGGACAGCTGCCGGGACAGCGACGGCTTGGCAGCGGAGCTGCGAGCAGCGTGAGCCGCTTTACGTGTCCCGGAGCATCACCTCCGAGTTACGGGCACCATTTAAGACGCCAGTAGCCGCGACTGCCTCCCCGTTAGCATCAACATCAACGCGATTTAACAAGCCCGAAGCCCGGATCCCTTCGGCGCGCCGGCCGCTAACGCCATCCGCGGTGCCGCGCCCGCCGCCGCTGCCCGGCGAGGTGGCC